>JAMKQA010062449.1:0-41185 GCA_024699735.1 Posidonia australis
ATACGTAAATTAGCGAGGACTGTAACGAGGACATTTCCTCGCTATTTACTCACTAAATGAAAAGCGAGGACATTGCGAGAACAAATCCTCGCAAAAAAGACTCGCTATATTATTGCGAGGTAATTTCCTCGCAACATCCTCGCTATATGTCCTAGTTATGATGTTGCGAGGACATTTCCTCGCCAAGTCCTCGCTCATTGTCCTCGCAAAATCTAATTTTTCTTGTAGTGGTTGCCGAACCACTATAAATTACTTGTCTACATCAATTGCTCTCATCTTTCTCTTGTATGTTATATTGATTGTTTACGTAGTTAAGCTGTTTATACGTATAAAATAATCTCCTTGCATGCAATTATTCATTCACCTGTAAAAACTCATATAAGTAACCAAAAAGTGCTAATTCTCTATTCACCCCCCCCTCTAGAGGAGCTATTCGATCCTACAGCATCAACGAATATGTTGGCCTTGAAGAAGTAAAGGGAGACCTCAGCGGAAACTTAGCACAGCCTCCACTAAGACACTTAGCCACCAAGGGCACGCAAGAGCAATTGAACCAAGACAAGTCCAATCGTGACCCTAACAAGGCTAAAACTAGGCACAAACCAACGGAAAAACCAACAGATGTGCCACTATCACTTCAATCCTCCATACCAAGGGCAGGCTCCTATAGCCACCCCACAGGTATACCATTTCATCTGGAGAGAAAAATAAGAGACTCAATCGAGCCCAATTAGGGGCAAGGTCATTATTCATTGCAAAAAACATGTAAATAAAACATTTAATTTACTTTTTGCTTGAATATTTCCTTTTATTTATCTTTGTATGCTAGGATAGCAACAATAGAAAATAATAATAGAGATGAATGATGAGTGTGAGTCACACACCTAACCACTTAATCCATTAAGCAAAGCTACCAAAGTATTATCTAGGGTTTTCCTAAGCAGAAACTGTAACACCCAAGGAAGATCCACCCAATGGGCAGGATGACCTGAAGATCTCCTTAGATCCGTGGAATTTACATGTACTCTAAGTACACCCTTCAATCGACATGCTAAAAATCCCAAAGAGGACGCAAGACCTAGTACCAGCTAAGGAAGAAACTTATCTCCTGCAATGAAAAGAAGTTGAGCAACTAGGGTGACCCAAGCCTTGTCCTATCCACACATACACTTGCATGGGGAGATAAGAGCGAAGCAGGCTCAGAGCTTAGGCGTATCACAAAAGCCACTCACCTTATACAGCATAGCCTCCTAGCATAAGTCCAAGAAGGCAGTGATGGAGGAGCACACCAAAACCAAACAACTTAGAAAATGTCCAAAAGAGGGGAGTGCACGAAAAGCTGGGTACGTCGTCATAGCATAAGTCCAAGAAGGTTGCGATGGACAGGTACTCAAAACGAGGTAAGACAACTAAAGAATAAGTAGATGTGCTGTCATAGCATTAGTCTAAGAAAGTTGTGATGGATAGGTACTTAAAACGAGGTGAGACAACTAACGAATAAGTAGATGTGCCATCCTAGCATTAGTCCAAGACAGCAATGATGGGCGGGCATATACAGAAAAATAACTCGAGAGAGGAACCCCAAAAGAAAAATAAAAGAAAAAAATAAAAATAAAAGCCAAAATCCTAGATTAGTTATAGGCGCATTAGGGCCAACCACCGGTGAGCAGCACAAAACTATAACAGACACCAAGAGCCTGTTGAACTTAAGTCTCCCCCATTCTTCCATACATAGACAAGGGGTAGGAAAACCCTAGAAACTCAACGACTATATACATAAGGGAGATAATGATCAACTAAGGTCGGTACGAAGTCCTAAGTCTCCAAAAGGTCAAGGTATGATGAAAGGGACAACTCTCTCACCTCGGATAATACAAGGTAACAATGCTAAATGCATAAGCAGGAGGGTTGTGACCGTGCTCATAATCAGCATCACCAATAAAAAAAAAGTAGAAAAATAAAAAATCCAAAAATAAAATTTAAAAAAAATCAGAAAATAAAAAATCCAAGAAAAATAAAAAAAACCCAAAAAAATAATGCCATCTACCTTACCTACAAGTGAAAACATAGTAAGTAAGGAAATTGGAACTAGTTTGGCTAGTGATGCAACCATCGATCCACTAGGTTTTTGAAGTTAAGACATCCTACTCAAGCGCGCCTCCACGGCTTAGGTGTGTTTTGCCCTACAAAGACATTGCCTCACAATGATTTTAGAGCATCCATGGATGACTCACCATCAGCGTCCACTGGGCTCCGATTTTCCATCTCCCTGCTGAGGCCAAGACTAATTCCCTCCACCTAATCTTAAGTATAAGGGAATAAAAGATAACACTACAGTACTTTTGCTAGGCAACGTAGCCAACTCCTTTAGGGTAGGAAAAGGTAACCTTTGATTATTAACATGTTTTATAAAGTGTGCAGGTAAAATCCCACCATGTGTTAGTACATCAAGCCTCACTGTGGCACTACATTAAGTCCCACCATAGCGGTATAAAACGTCCCACCGAGAACAAACTCCCACCTTTGGAGTCTCAACCATGTACGAAGATACACTACTCTAACTAAGAGGCAAACCCTGGTTTGGCAAAGGAAGGGTTCAGTCCCTCACTCGGTTCTTTATTCATAGAACTCCTTTACTTTCCAAGTCGAGTTGTGGGACGACGGTCCTTTCCTGAGAGTATTGGTCATGCTCAAAGACGGAAAACAATTGACCACAATGAATCACATCACGCATCTTGCATATGTCTATATGGCTAGGGACCACTCATACCCCGTTGACCTAACCTACTATATGGACCATTCATCGCATTGAGTGATCACCCATGCATTTGCATATTGCTTGTTTGAATCATTCATCCATGCATTTACGACTCATGCATTGGAAGTGGAGCATTGTTCTTCAAGTGTGTTAGAAACCCTTAGAATGTGTGATCCTCCTAAAGCCTTATTCAAGTCCCAACCTATCCAATTCAATATTCCAATCCGATCAAACTCTTAAACAAGAAGCCACAACAAATAGCTTTTTATTTACCGTAGTTCTACCCTATTGAAGTGTCACTGTACTTGGTTGACATGGCCTCGACATTGGCTGCGACGCATAGCCCTAGCTTGACCCCTCCATGCCTAAGCCTTCAATATGACATCTTTAGCTTCCTTTTTTTTCTTTTCGACTGGTGATCGGGTAATTTCCCCACAGTCATCTTAGTTTCTACCCCATTGAAGTGTCACTCCACATGGCTGACAGGTCTTGACACCGGCTGCGACACATAGGCCCAACTTGACCCTTCCATGCCTGAGCCTTCAATATGACAACATCCCTTAGTTTGATCGAACCACTTGGCTACGCGACCATGTCTCGAAACCGAGTCTGTTCACCTTTTCACCTTTTGGCTGTGCGACTATGTCTCGAAACCAATAGGTGTAGATTTTTTTGGAATCTATGGCAGATGGTTTGAGAGTGAGCTCCCTATTTCATGAAATGCTCAATGGGGATATCATTCTTACATTGGAGCCAATATTGTTCCAAGATTAACTCCAAGAATGGGCATCTATAGATATGTTATTTTCACATTTCCCAAAGTTACCTAGGATAGGAACCCTTGAGGCACTCCAGATCACATGACTAAGGATCTCTAACCTTCTTCCAGATTTTCTAATAGAATTTCTATGTTTTTCCAGGTTTTTAATGCATCTCTGTGGATTAAGATAAAAGACAGGGAGTAAACTCTAAAAGACCAAGATATTACCAGTCTAATAAGTAGCGAGACTTGTTGCCAGTTAAAGTGGTGACTAATTATCAAGGTGCCACTACAATAGGTGACTATAATCCTGGGTCTTCTCTCTCATATAATTTGTCATCCCGGGACCTAATATGACATATGGGATATTTATAAATAATATCATGATTTTTCTTATAATTATTATAATTTCTATAATCTTCCATCATTTAAATAATATGTGCTTATCATATAAATCATTATAAATGCTAAACAATTCCAGAAAATTATTGAAATTCAGATGACTTGATAATTAAGATCACTTATCTTTATTTTTACCAAAAATGAGATTTTATGATAAGTTATCACATTTTAATGTTATAATATGTACTTTGTAGACACACCAATTTTGCAGTCACTTGGTGACAAATCTCCCGGATCATGCCCTAGCTGCGGTGGATTCAACCTGACCCTCTAAACCCAAAAATAAGCAAGAATTTCCCCTAAAACCCAAACTAGTTGTCTAAGCCCAAACCCAGACACCATAGGTCCAATGACAAACACATTTAGGCCCACAAAGAGGAAGCTAAAACACAAACCTAAGAATAAACCAAAACCAAAGTCAAATCTAAACCTAAACCAAACCTAAGAAGATAAATAATAAAATGAATAACAATAAAATCCCACCACCATCAGACCCAAGCAACCTAAATAAAATAAATAAAAATAAACTAAGGCAAACCGGAACATAAATCTAAAACAAAAAAATAAAATAAAAAATAATAAAAACTGACTTAAACCAAAAATAACACCAAACATAAAAATAATAAATAAGCATAAACCTAAAAAAATAACAAATAAAAACACAAGCCCAAAATAATTAGCCCACAAGCCCAGGCTAAACCCTAAACCCATGCAAACCCATCCTCACCATCCGTTTGAGAGCCCTACATCCTACGTCCCACATGCAAACCCTAACCGTATATAAGGCTACCTAAATGAGAGAACCCTGGGATTGGAAGATTGGAAGGAGGAGGAGAGGAAGCTCTTTGGAGGTATGTAAGAGAGAAGAGAAAAAAAAAAAAGAAAGTGAAAAGGTGAGAGGGAAAACTCTAGAGGAAGAAAAAAAAGGAGAGAAACCACCCAAAAACATTGGCCTCCACGTGAACCAGAGAGGGAGAGGGAGACATCCATCGTAGCCAAGCCTTCCCCCACGTCTTGTTGCCACTGCCATCGTCGGAGGACATCAAAAACCGTCCATCACACAGGTATAGCCTTTCATCCTCGTAGAACTCATACTTACTTGTTATTTTCATCTTTCTGTTGTATATCAATGTATATTCGAAGGTTTGCTCATGGTTTTATCTCTATTTCACGTGTTTTCTGGCGATGGGTCACAATTCCCGTCAGGCTGTCGATCTTTACACGTGAACAGTGATCCCACCACCCCATTCTCGCATGCATGCATCCCTGTAGAACCAAAATAGTAACCCACGACCACGTTTTCCTCCCTTTAGCCATGCACGTCCAACCCAACTCTAGCCACACCCCCACGGTCATCCACCACCACCACATCGCCGAAGCCAACTCCAAGCCCACAGCCAACCGCAACCTCCTCTCCTACACTAACCACCACATTCGTCAGTCCGCATGCACTGGAGAGAGAGAGAGAGAGAGAGCAGCAATCCAACCACCCTTGCACGAGAGAGAGGGAGGAATAGTCCATGAACCCATCCTCCTCTTCCACAGTCCTCCAAAACCCTAGTCTCTATGAGAGAGAGAGAGAGAAACTGAACCACTGAAACCACAGACCCACGTATCCAGAAGTGAGGGAGGGAGAGAAAAGAAACTAGATCTGCAGTCCTAGGGCAACCCTACATGCGAGAGGAGGAAGACGACCTCCAGTCGCTGTAATGAGAGGCGACTGACCTCGTCCCCACACCCATAGGCGACGAGATCAAGCGCCTATCACGCAGGCAATAGATGATTTTCAGTACATTTTTCCTACAAGCTCTATTTTTATTGTTTGCATTGATTTTTATTACCTACAATAGCGATTTGAATATATAAAGTTGATAACATTCCTGTCCACGGTTATTTCAGCTTTTTATTGGTTTTTAGGGTTGTTTTCTGTCCACCAATAGGGTAGAAACTAATTTCTTGATAACAAGGTTGTAGTTCCTTAGGGTTCTCTATCTAATTTGACCGACTAAGCAGAGCAAACCTAGGTTGGTGCAAGTCGCCTACCCATACTCTGTCTTGGTTGTGATTACTAGGTCATGGAGCCTTAGGTGTCCTAGGGGCTTGTTTCAGACTTCACCTTTCTCCCTAAGTCTGTAATAAACCATAGTAGAAACTTGACATCTTGCTGTTTGGTGTTTATTTATTGCTTTGTGGTTTGCTAGGACTAACCCATAAGGACAAAATCTTGGTTTGTAGGTCCCTCTTTAGAGAGACAAACCCACAGTCTAGGCCCTCATGGTGGACCCTAACGAAGGCAAAGAGTGGTACTAGAACCTAGATCCTATTGAGAGAGCCTAGAACCTCTGAAATCAGCTTCATCCTAACCATAGGAACCTACATGATTGAGTGAACATAGATTAATCAATTCATTAAATAAATATCTGAACTCATAAAAATCGGCATTTTCTCTGGAACTTGATTGCATAAATAGACTTGTTTGACGTCTGATCTATCCAGGACAGATCGAGGCCACCAGACCAGTCTAAGGCACATGCCGCTAGATTGAGCGGTGACGCCCTCATCACCCAATAAGGTGGCGACGAGATCTGACGCTGCACCGATAGGTGACGACAGAGAACCGCCTTGTTTGACTTATTTGTTAGATGAAGTGACATTTTGCATAAACCTCTACATAGCCTTGCATGTTGTTTGTTTGAGCATTCCTTGCCATCTATCCACAAATGTCCATGTTTGACTCAATTTAATAAGATTTGATCAACGTTTTCCTTGTTTTACCCGCATCCGTGTAGTAATAAACATTGTGCCCATTCGGGCATACATCAATGACATTCATGCATTTCATATTACATATTGCCCAATGGCGTACAAAAATTGGCATAATCAACTACATCATGTCCCGAATCGGTTTCTATGCATTGCATATCGCATATCGCCCAAGGACATACAGTGAATAGCATTCATGCTAACATAATGTTCCAAACAACACACACATCGTTTTCCATCACGTTTCTTTTGGATCTCACACATTCATCTTTAAAGCAAGGATGTTTACTATGTTGAGTTCTTATGGACCGTCAGTCTAGAACTCATACAGCGAGGCTCGACATTAGGTTGTATGGTTCTTACCTTTCGTATTTCCCTTGTTTTCACATCGCATGAAACACGTACTTTTCTCATACATAAGCAAGCATACATTCACATGTGCCACACATACAAGCTAAAAAGCGCAGAAAGACCGATTCATTGGGCATACGAGGATGCCTAACACCTTCCCTGTGCATAATAGGAGTCCTTACCTGTTTCTCTACCTACGATGACCTATGTGTTATCCATTGGCATTGGAGTCATTTCTTTGTTGTTGTTTTTTGTTTGTTTATTTTGCATTGCATCGCGTTCTCTTCGATTTTCCTCGTCTTTCCATTAAATAGACTAGGTAGCGACTCCCCTTATCCATTTTGTTTTGTTTTCACATGTTTTCTGGCGTTTTCAAGTTGGGCGTCGCTTTCCTCAAACTCACCGCTCCTCGCTGTGGCCCTATCAGTCGCCCCTTTTGCACGGCATGGTCACAGGAACTGGCGACTCCACTGGGGACACTAGACTCCAGCTTTCACGTTTGCACTTTTCATTTGCTTGTGTGGCTCGTGCTTGTTTACTCTTGATAGTACATTGCGTATGTCGTGTGTACCTTTGTTTGGTGTCGTTCATGCCTTTTGTCTAATGACTATTTTGTTTTACACAAATATGCTACGTCACCACTTGCACATAACATGCTTCTTGCCATTTGTTGTGATGTTGGTTTTCTTTTCACCGCCTTGATCACATTACACGTGCACATGCCATGATCCTGCCTTTTAATGTGATGTGTGATGTTTACTTGCTATGATTGAGTATTTTCTTCCCCTTCTAGCATCTACCATGCCTAGGAAAGTAGAGACGTGGTTGCTCCCCCTATAGGCTTAACTTAAAATCCACAAGATAAAAGCAACATCTAGGCACAACAAGAGACAAACATGCACTTGTTCCCTCATCTGGTTTAATAAAATGCAAGTAAAACACACCAAGCATATTTGCATGAATGATTCATATAGGAGCGTGCATCTTCTCCTCTCCTAAGTCCACCTTTATTCTACAAAGGGCAATCCTGGTTTCTCGTTCTATTACTTTGGTGTAGGATGGGGTGCTAATCTGTCTCCCTTGTTTGGGGTTGTGTCGGTGCTAGTAAAGGATACAACCCACGTTTTGGCAAGCTCAAGGCTCCCAATGCACCACCGTTCCATCGCTTTGGCATGGGACAAGACCTTACTTTCTGGCCTTGAGTCGAAGACCCATAATAACCATGTGTGACTATGCCCACCCGGGGATCCAGCGCAGAGTCGCACCAAAGGGAGGAGGCCACTACTACGCCAGGATGGAGATGGCACAAGATAGGATGAAATAAAAAGAAAAGGAGTTGTCACCTAGTCTTTTAAGGGAAAGACGAGGAAAACCACAAATAAATCATAGAAGATGAATGCATGAAATGCAAATATGAAGGCCAGATGTCCACAAACCAAAAGATGGGTAAGGATTTCTTTTACGCACGAGGAAGATGTTAGGCACTCCCGTACACTCGAGAAACTCGGTCTTTCTAGTCCAATTCGCTTGCTAGAGGGTGAATGAATGTTTATTAAGCCTAGATTGTGCTTTAATCATGCTAATATGAATGCCAAGACAAGACTAGATGGATATGCGAGATGGCATGCAAAAACTGCGAAGAAATCCACACGAAATACGACACGATAAAGAAAATCACACGAAATGACGAGGTTTTCAACGAGAATGGCTCGAAAAATCATACAAACCTTTGGAGAACCAAAAATGCAATCAAAACAAATCATCAGAATCCTGGAAAACATCGTAGGAATCAAGATGGAAAAACTACAAAGAAGTCCACGTAAAACAGGTAAACAGTGACATGCGAAGGAATTCACATAAAATGATAGTGTTTTAGGAAAGAACGGCTCAAAAAGTTACACCAACCTCAAGGGGATCAAAAATACGATAGACCCAAATCATTAGAATCGTAGAAAACACCATGGAAATACGAACGGAAAAATTGCAAAGAAATCCACATAAAAGAGGCAAACAACGACATACGAAGACAATCACATAAAATGATAGTGTTTTTGGAAAGAATGCTTTGGAAAAATATACTGATATCAAAAAGATCAAAAATGGGGCCAACCCAAGTCATCAGAATCATAGAACAAGTCATGAAAATCAAAAAGGAGAAATAATCCATAAGAGGGCCAATGTAGGCCTTTTGGTCAGCTAGTGTATGCCCTCAGGCAATGAAATCCAAATTAAATCAGAAAATCCAAGAATATGGAATAAAAGGGATCAAATCAAGTGTCAGGCAAAGGAATCTAAAAATGAACTGGAGAAAAATCCAAGAAAAAAAACACATGAGATGCAAGCTCTCTCAAAAAGGATGGGACAATGTGCGAATGTAATGAATACTATGCAAAACGCTTGAACATGTACCTAAATGTGTAAAGGTGCTAAGGAATGACTTAGAAAAAGGTTATGCATGACTTAATGCAAGAACTAACATGCAGGTACATGAATTAGTAGCACAAGGGCAATTTGGTCATTTTAATGGTCAGAAGTGATAAATGCATGTATGGGGATGATGCATGGTCTGAGATATGCTAGAATGTATGCGAAATGTTAGGAAAATGTTATTTGCAAGAAAACATGAAAAGGACCAGGTCTTAAAAACAATAAAATGATGTAAACACAGTAAAGGACAAGTACAAGGACCAAAATGCAAAATTCACAGAAAGGGTGAAAACCTGGATCAAAATATATTCAATGACTTCTATCCTAGTGTGCAGATGATGGATCTAATGAAAATATGATACTGAGATGTGTGAGAATTGCTTCTTGGTAATTTCTTGAAAACTCAGGGTCTAATATGCAAAATTCACACATAAGTGCAAATAGGACTAAAATATGAAACTAAAGATCAATTTATAATGCAGACATAATTTTTAAATCAAATCTATGATTAAGTGCAAAATACGAAATGCAATAAGTGAAAAATATCAAAAATATGTGAGAAAACAATTAAAACCCTAAATGATAGATTTAAAGTTAGTCTAATGGTCTAGATGCAAATTTCCTGTGCTTAGGGATGGTATGTTATGAACCTAGGGGTCTACATGCAAAATTATAGGGCTTAAATGTATTAAAAACTAGACTTTTGTGTTGATCAGTGTGATTATGAAATTTCTCAAGGTCAGAATACAAATTTCATAAGGAAAATTCATTTTATAAAGTTCTGGGTGCATGATGCAAATTTTCAGGACTTAATTACAAAGAAAACCTAATCTCAAGGACCTAAATGTGAGAAAACAAGCATTTATAGAAATGAAAATGGAATTTAAATTAAATAGGATAAAATATGCAATATTTACAATGCAATTTTATAAAAAACAATATAAGGGTCAAAGAATAAATTCCTTGGAATTAATTGCAAGGAAAACATGAATGCAGGGATTTAAACGTGAGAAAACACATATTTACAAGACTAAGAATGAAATTAAAATGGAACAGGATAGAGAATACAATATTTACAGTAAAAAACTAAAGAAATGTGATTTTAATTAAAAGTTCAGGGGCTAAGGCATAAAATCCTAGGATCTAATTGTAATGTTTAAACAAATTAAAGGGCTTTTAAATAAAACCTGAAAAATCTAACAGTCACCACTGGCGATTCGAAGATCACCGGTGGCGATGGCCTAGGAGGCTCATCTAAACCCTCCCGATGATTGATCGGTGATCTAATGGGCTGAGAAGTTGGAGGAGGAGATGGGGGGAAGATCCGACGGCACCGATCGAACCCTCGACAGTTGGAACGCATCGTCGATCCCCCTGTCGGCATTCTTCTCCAGCGACGGGGGCTCCCACTAAGGTGTTTCTGGAGGCGGTGGCTTCGTGTGGTAGAGATCGGTGAAGCTCCGGGGCAGCATGACGAGGCTCTAATGTGTTACAAGTGAGGCTGGAACGGCTGGGGCACTTCCCCCTTCGTAGGCTCTAGCGAGATGGACTGCCAACATCGAGGAAGGTGTCACAGCAGTGGAGGAGGTCCAGCAAAGATCGAATGGTCTTCGAAGGGCCATAGGGGAGCCTCCGGTGATGGTGGCCTGGAGCTGGCGTGGTCGGAGCATCCCAGGAGATTCCATGGTGGAGGAGGATGATAGAGGAGCAACGACGATGTACTCAGGCACTGGAGGGCCGTCCCCTGAGTGATAGGAACTTAAGGAGGAGGAGGAGGAGGAAGGGGGAGAGAAGAAGAAAAGGCCCATGGGGCCTTGCCAGGACTTAGGAGGCCTGAGGCCTCGACGGTGGTGGTACCCACCACTAGAGGCAAGGGAAGGCAACAAACAGGGCGTGTCTCTGCCGAGACTTGATCTAGGGGGCTATAAAGGGACCTAATGTGGCTAAAGGAAGAAGATACGAACTAAAAGGAGGGCTTACTTGGCTAGAGGCTGCTATTTCTCTTAGCGAGGGTCGACGACGGCACTCTGGTTGTGACTCCGGCAGTGGTTCAGGGGAGTCTTTGGGCTACAAAAGGTTTGGGTAGAGGCTTCGGATGTAGGCGATTGATGGGTAGGCTCTGCTGGGTTCAATTGCTGGAAGAAGAGGGCTTCGAGAGGAGGGCTTGCCAAAGGGGAGTTCTGTCGACAGTGGGAGGCTCTTTTAAACTCCGGTGGGCTTCCTCCATGTCGTCGATCCCTATCAGCAAGGCCTGGACACCGTTGGATCAAGCACGTGTGAAGGAGAAAGGACCGAAGATCACGAGAGGTCGAGGATGCACTCCGGAGATTGCGGGATCTCGTCGGAGATCTCACTGGAAATATCGGGGTCGCCGGCGGTGAAGGATGGCTAGAATTATTTTTTGTGTTTTATAAAGTTTGTTTGATTGATGGATTAAATGAGGTATTGGGCTTGGTTTTAGGCCTGGCAGATGGGCTTTGGTTTTGTTTTGGTTTTACAGGATTTTAGGGTTATTTGTTTTAAGTTTTTAATTGGATTTATGATTTTAATTAAATTTTTTATTATGTTATTTAAGGTATAATTAATTGGTTTTAAATTAGTTTTTTTAGGATTATTGTTTTTCTTTTAGGGTTATTGTGATTAAGGTTTAGGGATTTTAAGGTTTTATTTAACTTAGGTTTTTTTGTAATTTTAATTAAATTCTTTTGATTTTGTGATTTAAGGTTTAATTAATTGGTTTCAAATTAGGATTTTAATTATTTTAAGGGGTTTTAGGGTTTTGGAGTTTAATTAGGATTTTGAGTTTAATTAGGGTATTTGGGTTTTAATTAGAGTTTTGAGTTAAATTTAGGGGTTTTGAGTTAAATTTAGGGGTTTTAAATTAGGGTTTTTAGGGTTTTAATTACTTGATTTTAAATTTTGGTTTTCGGTTTAATTAAGTGATTTTAAATTAGGGTTTTTAGGGTTTTGAGTTTAATTTTGGTTTTTAAATTAGGGTTTTGAGTTTAATTTAGGTTTTTTCTTGAATTTAAATGGATTAAAGCGGTTTAAATGGATTTTATTTGATTTTGATTTTAATTAGGGTTTTCTCTTGATTAACTTTGGATTTTATGTGGTTTAAATGGATTTTATTTGATTTTGACTTTAATTAAGGTTTTCACTTGACTAATTTGGATTTTAATGGAGTTTACTTAATTTTGGTTTTAATTGGGGTTTTTATTTGATTAACTAGGATTTTAAGTGTTTTAAATGAATTTTGTTTGGTTTTGATTCTTAATTATTAGTTTTCTTTGATTAGGTTAGAGTGGGTTTGTGTGGGCTTGAGTCGACTTGAGGGTTTAGGGTTTTGGTAGAGTTAAGGTTTAGGTGTGGTGGTTGCAACCAGAGCATCTTTCTAGAGGTGCCTGTTGTCAAGTGACTACAAAATCAGGGTGTCTACAGATGCCCCTCCCTGAGCGAGATCGAGAGAATCGAGACCAATGCTCAGGGTTGACAAGACACCCCACCTGAGTCTATGGGAGAGTGGTATTTGCTATAGGACTGTGAACCACTTATTCGGTGGATGCATCGAAAGTCATGACTCGTGGCCCATGTATGATGCTGATGCAAAGGATGACCCTAACACTGGGTGATGCATGAGGACGATGTTGATGCAAATGATGATGCTGGTGACGAGTAGGTAGCCTATCAATTCACGAAGGGGAGCACGAGAGATTTCCCAACTCGTACTAAGGGATGCCTTGACAAGGTTGTCGGGCTCGTCGCACGACAAGGGGGACCTAGCGAATGACAGTCCTTTCGGTCCGAAAGGAAGCATGGCAAGATATCGAACTTGCCAACCGAGGATAAACTAATGACGGATGTCAACTAGATAGTTCGAGGGTTTCAGCCCACTCCTGACAGTGTGACGGTTGTCAATCAGATAGTTAGGGCTATTAGCCCTCCCTGACAATGTGATGGTTGTCGACTGGATAGTTAGGGGTATCAGCCCGCTCTTGGTAGTGTGACGGTTGTTAGTCGGATAGTTAGGGTTATTAGCTTGATCCTAATAGTGTGACGAATGTTAGCCGAATAGTTAGGCGTATCAACCAGCTCCTAACAGTATGACTGTTGTCAAAGAGATAGTTTAGGGTATCAACTCGCTCCTGACAATGTGACAGTTGTCAACTGGATAGTTTGAGGTATCAACCCACTCCTAACAGTGTGACGGTTGTCAACAGGATAGTTAGGGTTATCAACTCGAACCTGACAGTATAACAGTTGTCAGTCGGATAGTTAGGGGTACAACCTGCTCCTGACAGTATGACAGTTGTCAACCGGATAGTTTGGGGTATCAGCCTGCTCCTGACAACGTAACGGTTGTCAACTGGATAGTTTGGGGTATCAGCCCGCTCCTGACAATGTGACGATTGTCAACCAGATAGTTTGCGGTATTAGCTCGCTCCTAACAATGTGACGGTTGTCAACCGGATAGTTTGGGGTATCATCCTACTCTTGACAATGTGACGATTGTCAACCAGATAGTTTGGGATGTCAACCCGCTCTTGACAATGTGACGGTTGTCAACTAGATAGTTTGGGGTATCAGCCCGATCTTGACAATGTGACGGTTGTCAACAGGAGAGTTTGGGGTATCAGCCAGATCCTGACAATGTGACAGTTGTTAGCCAGATAGTTAGGCTTATCAGCCTGGTAATGAAAACAATGTAAGTGGCACCAAAATTCGTCCATCTAGAGCGAACCTAAGATGGGATCATCTAGACCTCGCCTGGTCTAGAAAAGGATAGAAATGGCACTTGTTTGATTTGAACAAGTCCCAACAAAACAAATTGGGTTCCGCCCCACCTAGTACAGAAACTTAGGACAACTTCATTTGTCCACGCCTGGGCAACAAAATGATATTCCCGACTATTAGCTGGGTAGATCCCAATGCCAAGTCGACAGGTAGAAAAGGGCAGCAGTTTGAAGTAGTTGAGCACATGCTATTGCAATGGCAACTCCTTGTCAATCACAATCATCCAAACAAGCTGGCAAATGTGCTCCACTAAACTTATTATAGCAATCAAATATAATGATGTGATTACACTTATTTTCAGCATGCAGTGAAGAAGTAGCATAACACAAATGTCAAGAGTCTACGTCATCCCTGGACCTCTTAGAGCCTCTAGCTTTTGGAAACAGTGTAGGACTCGAAACTGCTCCACAAGTTGGCCAGGTTTCTTCTGCTTCGGCTTCGTAGTCAGCTGAACAAACCTTCCCTTCTATGACTACAAGGTCGCTCAATTGGATGGAGCCGGTAAGTAGGTGTGATAGTTCTTTGGTCATAGCATAGGAGCTCAGTGGGTACTCCTAGAAGCAAGTTGGCATCAATCTTTGAGCAAAGGAATCTTGTCGGTAGTCTAACTACCGCATGACACGAAAGGGATGGTATTCAACACCACCGGTCAGCCCTGGGTGGATGATAAGCTACATGTCGGTATTGTTAAAGAAAGCTTCGAAATTATGAGTTGCCGAAGGAATGATGCGCCAGGTCACTATGTCTTCTGTCAAACTCTCCAGCCGCTCATACTCCTTGCGAACTGATGTGAGAGTGCAAGCATGACCACTTTGGCAATAAGATTCGAAGGCTGACCGCTGGGGGCGTATGACCTCTACACCCAGATGAGCAGCCAATCATACTTGTACAAAGGCTCCACAACCATAGAAATGTCGGCACCATCATAATAACCAGTCTAAGGCCCAAAAATTCTCTTCCAAGATAATAGGGGCCAGGTCTATCTGACGGGTTGTCACCGCCAAAGCAATCTCTACAACCTCGATGTTCACGATTGTCCAGCCATGGCCAAATACAAGTTTGCCTAAAAAGCAGACGACGAAACCTCTCAGCCACAACTCATCGCCCAAGAAGGTGTGCATCTCGGCTACCTTATCAAAGTAAGTCAGTTGTAGCATTGGAGATTGCCCATCAGTACAGATTAGTTGACAACCACAATCACCGGTCGACAAGCCGGTCAGTTCACACAGCACAGAAGAGTATCCATGGCACCTCATGAATATAGTGGGCCCATGGAACTTTGGCAAATAGCACAACTGACGAACTTCTTCCAAAGTAGGAGTCAACTCAATTCTTATGAAGCGGAATGTGTGGTTTGCAGGCTTCCAGAACCGGGGGGCTACACACAAGAAGTAACGGGAGACCTCCACATTAGCAATATCTAAGAATTTTGAGGACATTCCCCAAGCCCATAGCTTGTCACGATCACCATTTGTTAACTTTCTAATCCATGTCTGGAGAACATCTGAGCAACTCATCGGTATGACCATCGTAGGGAAACCCATGACTAATAAGGGAGCCGCAGCTTCTCTTGATTCAAGTCTGCAGAACATTATTAAAATATATTCAAAATGACAAACCACTTTGTTCCATGCAAACAATATTTCATACAGTCCCATGCAGATAAAAAAGTCATAAAGTATTGTGAAATGTTGAGTCATAGGTCAGTAGCCACTCTGAAACCGTGCAAAGGAGACTGCCAGATAAAGCTAACATGCTCGTTGCCTGAGTAAGCAAGGCTATCTGCCTAGTGATGAGTTGAGGGACTCGTCGCTGGATAGTTAAGGTTATCAGCCCTATGATGAGTTGACAGACTCATCGCCGGATAGTTACAGTTATCAGCCTAGGGATAAGGGTTAGTCCTCAGATGTAAGAAACCAACAGCTCGGACCTCCTCCGGTCTTAGAGGAGTCACAAGGAAAAGGGATGGGGGCTGTTCTTAGGATTCAAGGAATCAGCGACTCGAATTTCCTCTGGACTTAGAGGAGTCACGAGGGAAGAGGATAAATGCTAGTCCTAAGGCTCAAGGAACTAGTGACTCGGATCTCCTCCAGACTTAGGAAATCACGAGGGAAAAGAAAAAATGTTGGTCCTAGGACTCAAGGAACCAGCGACTTGGATCTCCTCCAGACTTAGAGGAGTCACGAGAGAAAAGGATATGAGTTGTTCCTAGGATTCAAGGAAACAGCAGCTCGGATCTCCTCTAGGCTTAGAGGAGTCATGAGGACAGGATAAGGGTTGTTCGTAGGACTCAAGGAAACAACGGCTCGAATCTCCTCTACGCTCAGAGGAGTCTCAAAGAAAGGATAAGGGTTGTTCCTAGAACTTAAGGAAACAGTGACTAATCTCCTCTAGGCTAAGAGGAGTCACGAGGACAGGATAAGGGTTGTTTCTAGGACTCAAAGAAACAGCAGCTCGGATCTCCTTTAGGCTCAAAGGAGTCTCAAGAAAAGGATAGAGGCTACTCCTAGGACTCAAGGAAACAGTGACTCGGATCTCCTCTAGGCTTAGAGGAGTCACGAGAGAAAAGAATAAATGCTAGTCCTAGGACTCAAGGAACCAATGACTCAGATCTTCTCCGAAATTAGAGGAGTCACGAGGGAAAAGGACAAATGTTGGTCCAAGGACTCATGGAACCAGCAACTCGGATCTCCTCCGGACTTAGGGGAGTCATGAGGGAAAAGGAAAAATGTTGGTCCTATGACTCAAGGAACCAGCGACTCAGATCTCCTTTGAACTTAGAGGAGTTACGAGGACAAGATAAGGGTTGTTCCTAGGACTCAAGGAAACAACGGCTCGGATCTCCTTTGGGCTCAAAGGAGTCACGAGGAAAGGATAAGGGCTATTCCTAGGACTCAAGAAAACAGTAACTCGAATCTCCTCTGGGCTCAGAGGAGTCTCGAGAGAAGGATAAAGGTTGTTCCTAGGACTCAAGGAAACAGCAACTCAGATCTCCTCTAGGCTCAGAGGAGTCTCGATGACAAGATAAAGGTTGTTCCTAGGACTCAAGGAAACAGCAGCTCGGATCTCTTCTGGGCTCAGAGGAGTTTCGAGAGAAGGATAAGGGCTATTCGTAGGACTCATGGAAACAGCGATTCAGATCTCCTCTAGGCTCAGAGGAGTCACGAGGATAGGATAAAGGTTGTCTACAACTTGCTTGCTAGCCAGGAGGTTTGTTCTTTCTACAGGTTGCCTGCTGTGTGACTACTTTGCCTTTTTACTTGATGCTATTGGTGCTGTAGGACGATGATGGCTGATCCGGATAAACCGTTGCTCAGATTCTACACTGATACAAGGGGCTTGGCTAGATAAGGGTTTCATGAGGGCATTGCTTCCTCCTCGAATAGAAGGACTTGTTGGAAGATTTCTGACAACTCTCTGGGCTTGTTGTCGTGTTGCTTACTGACCTTTGGGAGCTTGACTTTGGCACTGGACTGTCGACTACGCTCTCGCCTGCTGACTAAGGGAGTATTGATATCCTGACTTCACTCTGATCTTAGAGGGTTATGGCTATTGTTGTCCTCGTTTCTGTGCTCGAGCTATGGAGCGGACAACATGTTTTGGACGAAGGTACTATCCCAAGAAGGGTCAACCAACAAGACAACTGACATGCCCCTGGTTGACGAGGAAGGCTACACCACAAAGGCAGCTAACATGCCCCTGATGCACGGTATCCTCTTCCAAGTCTTTGGCCGAAAAGTAGCTGACATGCCCCTAGCATACGGTATCCTCTGCTAGGTCTTTGGCCGAAGAGCAGTTGACTTGCCCCTGGTTTATGACCTAGCGAGACCTTGCAAAGTGGACAAATAATAATGCATGCAAGAATGATAGTGTTATGTTGTATGATCCCTTAGGATTTGGAATGCTAATGATGTCTGCTATGAGAAGAGGAGAAGACCTCGATTTACAAGACACTACCCGGACTTCTAGGCTGTTGGTGGCTCTCCAGGATGGATGATTCAGTAAGTTAGGTTCCGTGCCAAACTCTTAGGGACGTAAACATACTTTTTTGACTTTTGGCTTATTTCTTTTCTCTCTCTTAGGCTTGTAGGCTTGCTTTAACACTTGCTTGGGGGTAATGGGCATCTAGATTTGGAGGGGGTTGTTGGAATTGTATGCGAGGGGTGGCTAGTCCCTTTGGTCATTTGGATTCTTTGGATGCTTGCTTCGACTTCTCTCCAAGGTAAGTGATAGGGATAGAGTTGGCCTACTTGCCTCTCTCTTTTAGGCTAGCTTCTGTCTTCAACTTCTGTCTCCTTATTTCTTTTGTGCCCTTGTAGATATGTTTATTTTCTTTTGGCTCACACTCATGCTCGCTCCTAACATTTTATCTCCCTCTGGAGGTGTAAGTCCTTAGGGAGTTTGGACATTTTGCCTAACTATGGTTGGGTGGTGGCTCCCTCGCTCGCTAGAGTATCTAGGTACTATCAACTAAAGAAGTATAGACCCTTCTCAAGTAGGCTAGCTATTCCGATTTTCATCATCGAGATATGATGTTGATGCATTTATGCATAGATGCATGCAGTTATTGATGTGCACGAAAGCGAAAGAACAAATGCTGTGGATTAAATGCACTTGGATTATATTTTATTTTAGAAATATGCATGATGAAGCTGTGGATGATGCATGATGTGCGAAAGGATACTTTGCAAGGCACGGATACACGCCTTCTGCTCACTGGTAGTACTTCTTCAGATAACATGCATTGATTGGTTCGGATAGCTCGACATTGTCCATGTCTTCGAGGATTACTGCACCTCCTGAGTAGACTTTCTTGATCATGTAGGGACCATGCCAGTTAGGTCGGAACTTGCCTCGATCGTCAGGGAGATGTATGGCCCCCAGAACCAGATCGCCAGGTGCAAAGCTCCTAGGCCGGACTCTCTTCTGATATGATCTTGCCATTCTCGCTTGGTAGCAGTGGGCATTGTACATGGCCTGTAATCTACACTCGTCAATCAAATTCAGCTAGATGCATCTGTCCTTGACCCATTCAGCTTTTTCTTGCTCAACCTCCCTCAAGATTCTGAGTGATGGGATCTCTACTTCAACTGGTAGGACTAGTTCCATGCCATACACCAATGAGTAAGGTATCGCTCTTGTTGGTTTCCATACCGAAGTTCTGTAGGCCCATAGTGCATAGGGGAGCTTTTCATGCCAATCCTTATGCGTCTCGGTGCTCTTTTTCAGGATCTTGATTAAGTTCTTGTTTGCTGACTCCATGGCACCGTTCATCTATGGGTGGTACAAGGAAGATCTGTGATGTTTGATCTTGAGGCTCTGCAGATAATCCTCCAACCTCTGAGCTATGAAATTCTTGCCATTGTTTGATATAATGGAGTGTTGCACCCCGTACCGAGCTATGATGTTGTTCTTGATGAACTTTTCTGTGGCTACAGCTGTGATGGTTTTGAAAGAGGTTGCTTCCACCCATTTGGTAAAGTAATCTATGGCCACCAAGATGTAGTAATGGCCATTGGATGATGTGGAATGGATGGCTTCGATGACGTTTATTCCCCAAGTAGAGAAAGGCCACAGTGAAGACATGTTGTGCAACTGTTGAGGAGGAGCATGTATGAAGTTCCTGTGAATCTGGCAGTTGTGGCATTTACACATGAAACGACAGCAATTTGCTTCCATAGTTGACCAAAAGTAGCCCTGTAACATGATCTTCTTGGCTAATAGTATTCCATTCATGTGGGGGCCACATGTCCCGAGGTGGATTTGAAGCATCAAGGTATCGACTTCCTTCTTGTCGACTTACCGCAAAAGCATCTGATTATATGATCTTCTGTACAGATGCCCTCCGCCCAACACGTATCTTGATGCCAGGCCCGCCATGGTCTTCTTATCTGCTGCTGATGTGTCGGTTGGGAGATTGCCTGATTCTAGGAAGGTTTTGATGTCGTGATACCAGGGAAGCTTTATTGGAGAGTCCGCCTCCTCTATGCTCATGCAATGGACGGGCTGCTCTGCTCGGGTAATTGATACGTCGACTGTGCGCTTTTCAAGTATTGAGAGCAAGGAGACAAGGGTTGCTAGTGCATCTGCGTAGGAATTTTTGGCTCTACTCATGAAGGAAAAGTACACTTCTTCGAACTCCTTGACGAGCTATAGGAGGTACTTGTGATATGGCACTAGCTTTGGATCTTTGGTTTTCCAGTC
The DNA here is from genome assembly GCA_024699735.1 of Posidonia australis. Classification (NCBI taxonomy): domain Eukaryota; kingdom Viridiplantae; phylum Streptophyta; class Magnoliopsida; order Alismatales; family Posidoniaceae; genus Posidonia; species Posidonia australis. The sequence goes on from JAMKQA010062449.1 coordinate 20,460, forward strand.
ACCGTTGATCTGGGATATGACTAACATGGCATCCCCATGTACATGTAGCTTTCATGCACCATGTTCTAATGCGATTTGTAGTCCCATGATGCATGCATCGTACTTGGCTTCATTGTTGGTGCACTCGAAAGTGAGCTTTCTAGGGAAGGGAGTCATCTATCCCTGTGGTGTTGATAATACCACGTCGATTCCTCTACCTCTCTTGTTGACTACTCCATCAAAGTATAGATGCCACTAGGACCCGTTTGCTGGCTCCTTAGAATCTGTATCTCCCATGGCTAATAGGATGTCTTCATTCGGGAACTGCGTCTGCAAAGGCTCATATTCTGGCAGTGGTTGGTCAGCTAAGTGGTCCACTATTGCTTGCCCCTTCATTGATTTCAACGTGACAAATGTAATGTCGTACTGGGACAGCATCACCTACCATTTTACGTATCGTCTCACTAATGCTGGCTTTTGGAACAAGTACTTCATGGGGTCATGTCGGCATAGGTGAAGGACCGGATACGCCATCATATAGTGCCTGAGGAATTGGGTGGCCTAGACAAGGGATAGACAAATCTTCTCAATGGGACTATACATGGCTTCGCAATCGTTGAACTTCTTACTCAGGTAGTAGATAGCTCTCTCCCTACGTCCCGTCTCATCGTGCTACCCAAGGACTGCACCCATGGAGTGTTGGGTGGTGGAGAGATATAGCAACAAGGGTCATCCTGGTGTGGGTGGAACCAAGACGGGAGGTTTGGTAAGTAGTTGCTTAATTTTGTCGAATGCAGCTTGACATTCTTCATTCCAGTGGACCTGTGCGTTCTTTCTTAACAACTTGAAGTAGGCTCACAGATGAGGGTAAGCTGCACGATGAACCGACTGATATACTGTAATCGGCCCAATAAGCTCTGAACTTCTTTCTCAGATGTAGGGGGAGGCATATCAATGATGGCTCTTTCTTTACGAGGGTCGACCTCGATTCTCCTTTGACTGATGATGTATCCCAGAAGCTTGTCAGATGACACCCCGAATACGCATTTGTTGGGGTTAAGACGGAGCTTGTACTTTCTGAGGCTATCAAACAACTATCTCAAACAGACCAGATGTTCCTCAAGTTCTTTGGACTTGGCAATCATATCATCTACATAGACCTCTAATTCTTGATGCATGAGGTCATGGAAAAGTGCAATCATTGCCCTTTGATAAGTTGTGTTGGCCAGATGCTCCCTAGGGGGTGATGAAGGATGTCTTCTCCATATCCTCCTCAGCTATTCTAATCTGGTTGTACCTCGAGAAACCATCCATGAATGATAACATTTTGTGTCCAGCTGTGTTGTCTACCAAGACATCTATGTGAGGAAGTGGGAAATTGTCCTTGGGGCTCACCTTATTGAGGTCTCTGTAGTCAATGCACATACAGACTTTCCCATCTTTCTTTGGCACACAATATTTGCTAACCATTCTGGGTACAACACCACTTTGAGGAAGTTCACCTTGTGCTGCTTCATGATTTCCTCCTTGAGCTTCAAGATCCATTGAGGTCGCCATCTCCTAAGTTTTTGCTTGACGGGCCTCTCGTTAGGCTTTAGGGGTAATGTGTGCACCACCACTTCTACATCCAGGCCGACCATGTTGTCGTAACTCCAGGCAAAGACATCCAAGTATTCTTTTAGAAATGCTATGAAATCTACCCTAGCCTATGGTGATAGCTTAGCACTGATAAGTACCTCCTTGACATCTTTTGGGGTACCGATGTTGACCCATTCAGTTTCTTCCTCGACATGCATATTCGACCCCCTTGGATCATTGTCATAGGGCTGGAATTTGGGTGTCTCACTGTCCTCATCCATGTCATCATCCTTGTTCTCATAAGCGATGAGCTCTGATAGGATTTCCTCTTTGAATGTTGGGTCGGTGACATCAAAAGAGAGGATGTGCTCTGCCTAGATGATTCTTCATGATGGTCACACTGACTTTGGTGTTCTTGTATCTACACTGCATGACCTCTAGCTCTTTGACAATGGGGTCTGTCGACTAGTCGGGTTGCCTTGTTTCCTCGACTTTAATGCTATTTTTTGATTTTTTAAGTTTTCTAATTTTTTTGGGTTTTCTGGATTTTTTATTTTTTTTGTATTTTCTGTAGTATGCACAGGTGGTGCTATTGACTGGAGGCTATCTTGCTACTGACTGATAGAAGTGATGCCGCCTGCCCTTCCTCCTAAGCTTAACTCAAGGTCTTTTTTTTTTTTTGACTCTCACCTCACTTAAGGTGAGGCTTCAACTGTATGTACCATCTAGACCCGCCTCTCGGCTCCAAAGAGATTAACTCTAATGGTCTAGTGGGTTGTGGTTGTGATTTAGCCAAGACCATGATGGATGAGTGGTCCGGCTATTGGTGGGGGTTTGTTGACTCTAATTCTAATGCTTTGACCTTTCCTTTTCCCAACCTTTGATGCTTGACTACGTCCTCGGCCCATACTGACAATTGCTCTTGAAACATAAGCTCTAAATCGTTGGCCTGGTCACTCAACTGAATCGCCCTACCGATTGTCTCATCCTCTTTCGAGGTCTACTATGGATGTCATAGACTTAGAAGCAGAAAGGAAATGGATTCCTGAGGTCCCAGCACCTGCTGAGTTGTTATGTGTAGGCATGGGTTGGTTGATAATGTTGGGATATATAGGTGGTGCTTGTGCACATGGAGGCAGTGGTGCAGGTGTAGTGTGTGCCTCCTAGCTGTCAATAACGATGACCTTGCGCTCAATCAAATCTTGAATGGTGTTCTGAAGAGCCATGCAATTATCCGTCGAGTGACCTACACAGCGATGGAAATTGCAGTGGAGGTTCGTGTTGTACCACCCCAGCAAAGGGTTCGGCGGGGGACAGACCTCTAGGAGTTTCAGAAGTGACACCACCTTGGGGAGGATAGCACTCAGTGGCTCCACAAGTGGGGTGTACTGTCGTGTAGCACACTGAAGCCGTCTTTGCCCTGGGCAGGGTCCTTGTCGAACCGATGCCGCGGAATACACAGGCTAGGCGGTGGTGGTGATCTATGGTGTGTGCGGTGCCCTAGGTGCAGGTACATAGACTACTTGATTCGGGCTTGGTTGGTTCACCACATTGATGGGCATGGCAGGTGACCCTACGTATGTGACGACAGCCTTGGGAGGATCCCACCTCTTAGGATAACTGGTGCCAGCACAGCTACGAGTGTTGCTGCTTGCATGGTGATCTAGGGATGCGGCTTGTTTGGAAAAGGTAGCGAGTGCAGGAAAGCTGCCGCTGTGCACCTGCCCGAATCAAAGATGGGAAGGTGATGACAAGCTGAATGCTCAACAGAGCCCCAACATTTGGCTACGCACCTCAAATAATGATTTCGATAGACTCCTTATTAGAAGGCTTACCTCTCACTTACGATGCAAGGGTGTGCCAGCAGTCGACGTACTCCCTAAACGGCTCATGGGGTTTCTATCTTGTGGCGACAAGGTCCTCCCTCTTTGGGACCAAGTCGAGATTGAAGGCATATTGGTCCATGAACACCTGCGAGAGGTCGTTCCAAGTCTTGATTGATCCCATGTCAAGCGACGTGAATCACTTAAGGGCTGGACTGGTGAGACTCTTTTGGAAGAGGTGGATCAGCAGCCTCTCGTCAGCCTAGAGCTAAGCGAGATCTCCGCAATATGTCCTATGATGTGAAATAGGGCAACCTTTACCGTTGTATTTCTCGAAATATGGGATTTGAAAATGCAGTGGGAGTGATGCCTCTGGGAAATAACAGAGGTCCCGGAATCCATAGGGTTGGCAGTTGCCTCCCCGCACTTGTCGAAGTGCTCTCTCCAGGTCGCCCACCCAGGCGTGGAGGGTATCTGGAGCTGCTGCCGACAAGGGTGATGCAGCAAGAGGAACAACCACATATGCTGTGTGGGTCGCACCTAAGTGCTCCTCCAGGTCCACCATCATGCCACCTGATGCTGCGGCATGATGGCCAGCATATCCGTGCATAAGTACTAAATGTGATTGTAGGAGGGAAGGTGCCTGAACATCATGGTGTGTGAGAGGAGGATAAAGTGGAGAGTTGTGTGGCAGTGGGTGCTGAGTGTGGGAGTAACAGCTACTGTAGTAGTACAACACCAGGCTACAGGCTCTGTGGATGCTGTACTCCAACCAACCCGAGGGGCTGGCCACCAGATGTTGGAGTAGAATGTTGTGTAGTGAGGTGGTGCGTCTAAGGTAGCGATGTCACACCTAATGTGGGTGCAGTGAGGAGCTGGGGTGAAGGCTAAGGTGTTGGTGTCGATGCTTGGAACACCGGAGCAGGCTGCCAAAGAACCTCAAGAACAGTGGGGTCTATAGTAGACTGGATAGCAAAGGCCATGCCCTCGATCTTCTCGACGAGGGCCAACAGATATTCTACCTATGTGGCAGGAGAACCCTCAGGGATAGTGAGAGGTGGCATAGTTAGAGGTATGGATGTCAAAGACGGGACGGATACAGGTTGCCTTGAAGGTAGGGAACCTGCAAGGGATGTCGCCACAGTGGGTTAAATGCTAAAGGAGAAAGAAACCTGAGGAAGTGAGGCCGTCAATGATACATCTGAAACCCGAGTAGGGGTCATTGAGATAGACTCAGTGCTTGGCTCTAGACTGGCCAAGGTTAGTGGATGTCCTACGGTGTAGGGGATAGAACCTCCATGATGCACGAAGGGGACAGAGTGAACAGGTGAAGTCATAGCGAGGGTAGGAGGGACCGAAAATCGAGTGCCCTCCTGAGCAACAGGGGCGGAAAGAGACTCAGTGGTGTGCTGGGCCATGGCTGACCGGGAACAGATGAGAACCAGACTACGATGGCAAATGAGGGGATGAATCCTAGGACGAGCTATCGTCAAAGTGACAGATAACTCGAGAAAGATGATCAGTAATGAAGCGTCACAAATAAGGAAGTCAAGGTAGGAACACTCAAGCAGTGGCTAAGGAACTCACGCTCTACCTGGAAAAAAGAAAACTATCAGTGTTAAAACCAGCAACAAGATGCAATTATTATGGTAGCGTGAATGGCATTCATGCACATGGATGCAACTAACATGCTCTCTCTCACCCACTAAGTGTTTCCTAAAAGGCCATCTACTCCAAGATCACACAAGGGTAAATGGGTCACTGACTCAGGCTAGAAAGTAAAGGCCCCTACTATAAATCCTTGCTAAAGCACAGGCAGTGAACGGGTGGTGCATTGGTGGCCTTATCTCCTATAGTAGCATGGAGTTGTACCCTCTACTAACACTGACACGACCCCAGACAAGAGGGTACAAACTAGCAACACGCCCTATGCCAAAGCTATAAAACGGGCAACTAGAATTGTCCTTCATAGACTGTAGGTGGAGTTAGGGGAGAAGATGCATGCCCTATATGATCAATCATGCAATATGCTTTTGTGTCTTTTACTTGCATTTTATTAACTAGGGGGAAGAGTTTGATTTGGTCACTAGCTTTGCCTTATTAATTATTTCTCTGGGTTTGTGTGTTTTATTTTAACTCGAAAAGGGAAACACACATGTCTCTACTCTCCTAGGCATGTCAAGTGTGAAAGGGGAAGAAAACACACAAGTAAGGCAAACAAGCAAGCAATCAACAAGCAAAAGGCATGATCATGGTGTGTACAAGTGTCGTGGCATCATGATTGTGAAAAGAAAACATCCATCACATCAAAAGGCAAAGCATGTGGCATGCAAGTGCAGTGACAGAGCAAATGTGTATAAGAAAGTGTGAAAGGCACATTAAGTAAGCAAACAATCACAAGCAAGGCAAACAAGCAAACATATGATGCCAAAGCCTCAATAACCAAGCGAAAAAGACTAACCTAAAAGCCGAAATCTAGAACTCCCCAGCGGAGTTTCCAGTTCTGTGACCATGCCCGCCTGGGGATCCGACACGGAGTCGCACTAGAGGGAGGAGGTCACAGCCATGCCAAGATAGTGAAGGCGCAAGATAAGATGAAACGAAAAGAAAAGAAGTTGCCACCTAGTCTTTTAAGGGAAAGACAAGGAAAACCACAAATAAATCACAGAGGATGAATGCATGAGATGCAAATATGAAGGCCAGATGTCCACAAACTAGAGGATGAGTAAGGATTTCTATTACACATGGGAAAGGTGTTAGGCACCCCCATATGCTCGAAAAACTCAGTCTTTGTAGTCCAATTCGCTTGCTAGAGGCTGAATGAATGTTTGTTAAGCCTAGATTGTGCTCTAATCATGCTAATATGAATGCCAAGACAAGACTAAATGGATGTGCGAGATGGTATGCGAAAACTGTGAAGAAATCCACACAAAATAATGAAATCACGAAGTACGACACAATAAAGAAAATCACACGAAATGACGAAGTTTTTGGCAAGAATGGCTCATAAAATCATATAGACCTTAGGAGAACCAAAAATGCAATCAAATCAAATCATCAGAATCCTGGAAAACATCGTGGGAATCAAGATGGAAAAACTACAAAAATGTCCACGTAAAATAGGTAAACTATGACATGTAAAAGAATTCACATAAAATGACGGCGTTTTACAAAAGAATGGCTCAGAAAGTTACACCAACCTCAAGGGGATCAAAAATACGATAAACCCAAATCATTAGAATCATAGAAAACACCATGGAAATCTGAACGGAAAAATTGCAAAGAAATCCACATAAAATAGTCAAACAATGACATACGAAGAAAATCACATAAAATGATAGTGTTTTTGGAAAGAACGCTTTGGAAAAACATACTGATATCAAAAAATCAAAAATGGAGCCAACCCAAGTCATCGGAATCATAGAAAAAGTCATGAAAATCAAAAAAGAGAAATAATCCGCAAGAGGACCAATGTGGGCCTTTTGGTCAGTTAGTGTAAGCCCTCAGGCATTGAAATCCAAATTAAATCATAAAATCCAAGAATATGGAATAAAAGGGATCAAATCAAATGTCGAGTAAAGGAATCTGAAAACGGGCTGGATAAAAATCCACAAAAAAAACACATGGGATGCAAGCTCACTCGAAAAGGATGGGACAATGTGCAAATATGATGAATACTATGCAAAATGCTTGAACATGTACCTAAATGTGTAAAGGTGCTGAGGAATGACTTAGACAAAGGTTATGCATGAATTAATGCTTGAACTAACATGTAGGTCCATGAATTAGTGGCACAAGGGTAATTTGGTCATTTTAATGGCCAAAAGTGATAAATGCATATATGGAGATGATGCATGGTCTGAGCTATGCCAGAATGTATGCAAAATGTCAAGAAAATGTTATTTGCAAGAAAACATGAAAAGGACTAGGTCTTAAAAACAATAAAATGATGTAAACACAGTAAAGGACAAGTACAAGGACTAAAATGCAAAATTCAAAAAAAGGGTGAAAACTAGATCAAAATATATTCAATGACTTCAATCCTAGTGTGCAAATGATGGATCAAATGAAAATATGACACTGAGATGTGTTAGAATTGCATCATGGTAATTTCCTGAAAACTCAAGGTCTAATATGCAAAATTCACTGATAAGTGCAATTGGGACTAAAATTTGAAACTAAAGATCAATTTACAATGCAGACATGATTTTTAAATGAAATCTATGATTAAGTGCAAAATATGAAATGCAATAAGTGAAAAATATCAAAAATATGTGAGAAAACAATTAAAACCCTAAATGATAGATTTGAAGTTAGTCTAAGGGTCTAGATGCAAATTTCCTGTGCTCAGGCATGGTATGTTATAAACCCAGGGGTCTACATGCAAAATGACAGGGCTTAAATGTAATAAAACAAGGCTTTTGTGTTGATCAGTGTGATTATGAAATTTCTCAAGGTCAAAATGCAAATTTCATAGGGAAAATTCATTTTATAAAGTTCTTGGCGCATGATGCAAATTTTCAGGACTTAATTACAAAGAAAACCTAATCTTAAGGACCTAAATGTGAGAAAGCAAGCATTTATAGAACTGAAAATGGAATTAAAATTAAACAGAATGAAATATGCAATATTTACAATGCAATTTTATAAAAAACAATATAGGGGTTAAAGAATAAATTCCTAGGACATAATTGCAAGGAAAACATGAATGTAGGGGCTTAAACGTGAGAAAACACTTATTTACAGGATTGAGAATGAAATTAAAATGGAATAGGGTAAAGAATGCAATATTTACAGTAAAACTAAAGAAATACAATTTTAATTAAAAGTTCAGGGGTTAGAGCATAAAATCCTAGGATCTAATTGTAATGTTTAAACAAATTAAAGGGCTTTTAAATAAAACCTAAAAAATCTAATAGTCACCACTGACGATTCGAAGATCACTGGCGGTGACGGCCTAGGAGGCTCATCTGAGCCCTCCCGACGGTTGATCGGCGATCTAATGGGCTGAGAAGCTAGAGGAGGAGATGGGGAGAAGATCCAATGGCACCGATCGAACCCTCGACAACTTGAATGCGTCATCAATCCCCCACTGTCGGCGTTCTTCTCCAGCGACGAGGGCTTCCACTGTAGCGCTTTTGGAGGCGATGGCTTGGCACGGTAGAGATCGGGGAAGCTTCGGGCCAGCTTGGCAAGGTTCTTGGGAGTTGCGAGTGAGGCTGAAACGGCCTAGGGTGCTTCCCCCTTCGCGGGCTTCGGCGAGACGGACTGCCAACATCGAGGAAGGGTCTTCGAAGGGTCGTAAGGGAGCTTCCGGTGATGGTGGTCTGGAGCTAGCGTGATCGAAGCATCCCAGGAGATTCCACGGCGAAGGAGGACGACGGCGGAACAATGACGATGTACTCATGCGCTGGAGGGCCCTTCCTTGAGTGATAGGAACTTAGGGAGGAGGAAGGGAGAGAGTAGAAGGAAAGGCCCATGGGGCCTTGCCAGGACCTAGGAGGCCTAAGGCCTCGCTAGTGGTGGTGAACCCACCACTGGAGGCTAGGGAAGGCGGCGAACAAGGCATGTCTCCACCGAGACTCTATCCAGGGGGCTATAAAGGGACCTAACGTGGCTAAAGGACGAAGATACGAACTGAAAGGAGGGCTTACCTGGCTAAAGGCTGCTATTTCTCCCATCGAGGGTCGACGGCGGCGCTCTAGTTGTAACTCCAGTGGTGGTTCAGGGGAGTCTCTGGGCTACAAAAGGTTTGGGGAGAGGCTTCAGATGTAGGGGATTGATGGGTAGGCTCTGGTAGGTTCAATTGCTGGAAGAGGAGGGCTTGCTAAAGGGCAGCTTTGTCAATGGCAAGAGGCTCTTTTAAACTCTGATGGACTTCCTCCACGCCATCAATCCTACTTAGCAAGGATTGGATGCCATCGGATCAAGCGCGTGTAGAGGAGAAAGGATCGGAGATCACAGGAGGTCGAGGATGCACTCCGGAGACTGCAGGATCTCGTCGTAGATTTCGCCAAAAATATTGGGGTCGCCGGCGGTGAAGGATGGTCGGAATTATTTTTGTGTTTTATAAAGTTTGTTTGATTGATGGATTAAATGGGGTATTAGGCTTGGTAGATGGGCTTTGGGTTTTTTTTTGGGTTTTAATGGATTTTAGGGTTATTTGTTTTAGGTTTTTAATTGGGTTTATGATTTTAATTAAATTTTTGATTTTGTGATTTAAGGTTTAATTAATTGGTTTTAAATTAGGTTTTTTAGGATTATTGTTTTTCTTTTTGGGTTTTTGTGATTAAGGTTTAGGGATTTTAAGGTTTTATTTAACTTAGGCTTTTTTTGTGATTTTAATTAAATTCTTTTGATTTTATGATTTAAGGTTTAATTAATTGGTTTCAAATTAGGATTTTAATTATTTTAGGGGGTTTTAAGGTTTTAGATTTTAATTAGGATTTTGAGTTTATTTAGGGTATTTGGGTTTTAATTAAGGTTTTTAGTTTAATTAGGGTATTTAGGTTTTAATTAGAGTTTTGAGTTAAATTTAGGGGTTTTGGATTTTAATTAGGGTTTTGAGTTTAATTTAGGGGTTTTAAATTAGGGTTTTTAGGGTTTTAATTAATTGATTTTAAATTTTGGTTTTGGGTTTAATTAAGTGATTTTAAATTAGGGTTTTTAGGATTTTGAGTTTAATTTAGGTTTTTTCTTGAATTTAAATGGATTAAAGTGGTTTAAATGGATTTTATTTAATTTTGATTTTAATTAGGGTTTTCTCTTGATTAACTTTGGATTTTAAGTGGTTTAAATGGATTTTATTTGATTTTGAATTTAATTAGGGTTTTCACTTGATTAAGTTGGATTTTAAGTGGATTTTACTTAATTTTGGTTTTAATTGGGGTTTTTATTTGATTAACTTGGATTTTAAGTGTTTTAAATGAATTTTGTTTGGTTTTGATTCTTAATTATTAGTTTTTGCTTTAATTAGGTTAGAGTGGATTTGTGTGTGCTTGAGAGTTTAAGGTTTTGGTGGAGTTAGGGTTTAGGTGTGGTGATTGCAACCAGAGCATCCTTCCAAAGGTTCTTGCTGTCAAGTAACTGCAAAATCGAGGTGTCTAGACCATGAGAGAATCTGAAGTAGACAGCCAACTAGGATACACATAGATGGTGAGGGAGAGCATAGTAGTTGCATACATGTGCATGTGTGCCATTCATACCACTTTAATAAACACCGCATGACTTTATTTGTGTTATAGGTTCTGACTTAAGATTTGTTGTCTTTCCGCGATGCAGGTTAGTGAATGAGTTCCCTTGCTTGAGCTCGAGCGCTCCAACTTTTGGCATCCCTATTGCGGCCGCTCTTTGCCATCTTTCCCCAAGTTATCTGTCGATTTCAACGATAACTCGTCCTAAGATTCACCCCCTTGTTTGCCACCGTAGCCTTGTCATCACCCGTTCTCGGTCAGCTATGGCCCAATGCGTTGGTGACGCTCACCCCACTAGTATCCTAAAGGAGATCTCCACCTCTACGCTCACCCCACTAGTATCCTGAAGGAGATCTCCACCTCAATTCCTCTTACTCTGACTGTTACGTCTGTGGTCCCATCATCTTCTCTTGTGCACCACTTCCCGGTGTAGGAGGAGTCCGCTCCTTTTCCTCTAGGGTTTCAGTAGTGCATCAGTCAAGGACCAATCATCAAATCTGTTGCGGTGACTACCACTAGGGTCCTTGAAGCATTGTTGACAATCACCTACCCTCAAGGCCACCCCCATCGCTAGCACTCAGTTTGCTATGGTGGCTTTAGTCGTAGGTTCCCTGCCTCTTAGACAGCCTATGTCTGTACTTCCTTTTGCTTCAAGTGCTTCAGGCATAGATAGTCTGTGTCTATACTTCCTTTTGCTTCAGGCTAGTTGTCTATCCCGTCCCTCGGTACTGTCGACGATGGGTCTTGGACCATGCAGCAGAGTAGTTGATGGCCCTCGGACAGAGGCTCCAAGGCATGGCTCTGTCATTGAATCCCAATATGGTTGTTCCCATTGTCGCACTTGAAGTTCCGGCATAACCCCACTCAGCCCTACAGGTTCACCCCACAGCACCACGGCCTCAGCCATCGCCCCAACTCCTTACTACTCCGATGATGGGAGCGACGCCTCTGCCTCCTCCACCACCACAATACACTGCACAGCATATGACTCCCATCCTTGGTGATTAGCCTGATGGGTTGGCAAGGGCACAACATCCACAAGGCCCACTGCTTGGGACCACACCCACGTAGCTGTTGTCGCTCCATCATCCTACACCACCTACTGTATAGCATTTGACCTAGGCTACATCCATGCATCAGCAATTAGCACCACCATCATTCATACTGCCCATGTTGCACCCACGCACAAGTATGCTAGCCATCGCAACGTGACACTAGGTGTTGTAATGGTGGATCCAGAGGAGCACTCAGGTGTGACCCACACAATGTATGCAGTCACTGCCCCAACTGCACCGCTCTTACTAGTAGTAAACTCAAATGCTCTCCTTGCTAGGATGGGCAATCTCAAGAAAGCACTATGTCTAGTATAGGGAGGTGATCGCCAGCCTTACTAGTTCTAGGACCTTTGCTACTTCCCGGAGGCAATACTTCTATCGAATTTTCACATCCCGAACTACAAAAAGTACAATGGGAAAGACTATCTAATCTCACATTTGAGAGCGTACTGCGGAGACCTCGTGCAGCTCCAAGCTGACGAGAGGATGCTAATCCACCTATTCCAAAAGGGTCTCACTAGACCTACTCTTCAATGGTTCACTTCACTAGACATGGCCTCAATGAAGACTTGGGACAACCTTAATAAGGCATTCATGGAACTGTACTCTTTCAATCTAGATCTAGTCCCCTAGTGCGAGGACTTGATCGCCATCAAGTAAAGAGCCAACGAGTCGTTTGGGGAGTACATCAGTCGTTGGCACGCCCTAGCTTCTCAAGTCAGGGATATACCCTCCGACGAGGAGTCTATTGAACTCATGATCCAAGAAGCGCAGCCAGCCATAGGGGCTTTGTTGAGCATCCAGCCAGTCACTAGTTTTGCATCACTGATTCAGGCAAGCACGCATGTGGAAAGCTCCTTGCAAAGTGTCAATTTCCCTACGCTCACAACATTCTCCAATCAAGCTACTACTACCACTCTCGGTAACAACAACAACAGCCATTATGGCCCCAACCCTCATTAGTTTCGGAAGAAGGACCAATCCAAGGCTACCGTGGCATACATCGGATATCCAGCTACACTAGGTAATGCACCAAGGCAGCCCAACCAAAATCAAGTAGTGTATAGGCCTGCACCTAGTACACAGCATACACCACAGATCACCACCACTACCTAACTAGTATATCTAGCCTCTCTAGTCGAGCAAAGGCAAAACCAAGGGCAGAGACGACCTCGTCCTCCAAGGTGCAACTTCACCCCTCTAGTTGAGTTGTTGAGTGCCATCTTGTTGAAGGTCATGTGACTCCTGACACTGCTGGAGATTCGTCCACTGTTGAACCCTCTTCTGTCGTGGTACAAAGCGAATCTATACTACAACTTTCACCAAGTCATAGGGCACTCGACTGACAGTAGTTTCACATTGCGGCATGCGATCCAGGATTTGATTGACAACAAAGGCATCATCATCAATACACAGGAGGCAGGCACAGCATCTGCACCAACACCAACACCAGCACAGGCACAATCTTCACACCCTAGCATCGTGAGTCAGCCTCTGCCTAATCATAATGTCGGAACTTCAGGCATTCATGCCATCTTCCCCGCGGGTTCTACCTCATTTCCAACAAACCATTCTTCTCTTATTCTCTCGATCCATGAGTCTCCTATTGTGCATCACCGTCAGTTAGTTCTGTCCGGCTCTGAGTACACAATCCATATGATATAGCTGACTGCATGGCTGGAGTGCACCACTGTGTCTGCCACCATACAATCGAGGGCTCCCACACCCATTTGCTTACTTGCTAGACCAGAGCCCACTCAATTCACCCAGCTTAGAGCCCAACCAATTCCTTCCCCAGTAAACCCACCACCAACCGTACTGGAGCTAGCAGCTCGTGCTCCTCTGGTCATTAACTTGACTAGAGATATCCACCACGTTCCCTATGACTACGCTGCAGAAATGTGTGCTGAAGTTACGTGGTTAAGGAGAGTGTACAAGCCTACAACACCAGCTACCAAACCAAGTCACCCAGAACCTCCCCACTTACAGCATATAAGCCAACCACCTCAGCCTACTATAGAAGAAGTCCCTGCCAACACCATCAAAAAGGACCAACCCTCTGTCGACATTACCACCCAACTAAAAAAGGTCAAGACATCTCCATTTGGGACCTCATTCATAGATCTGCAGAACACCGAGAGGCCTTCCTAAGGGTTTTCTAAGTAGCCCATGTATCCTCCATAATAGAACCAGCTACCCTCAAAAGCATGGTTGGCATGATCACGATCCCCGAGGTTATTTTATTCTCCAATGAAGAGTTGCCTTTTATAGGGGTTAACCATAATCAACCCCTATTCGTCGTAGTACAGTATTAAAGCTTTCACATCCCTTTAACGCCGGTGGATAATGGAGTGGGTCTAAATGTCTGCCCCCTATGTACAGCGCGCAAGATCGGATTCAATGCTGAGGACATCATACCAGCCACCAAGGGAATGACTGCTTTCGATAACGCACATCATGACACCTTGGGGATTCTGGTTATTCCTCTCACCATAGAGCCAGCTATATTCGATGTGGAGTTTTATATTGTGGATTTGGAGCCATCTTTCAACCTCCTACTTGGGCACCCTTGGTTGCACAAGCATCAAGTGATCGTTTCGACTCTCCATCGCATGGTCAAATTTCGATGGGGCAATGACATTGTCATTGTCATGGCAGAAGACCTCAAGAAGGAAAGGGTCGATACTGTGTCTTTTGTTGATCCTCGGACTGTCCACTTTGACCCCAAGCCCACAGATGTCATGTTTAGAGTTAATAGGTTCGAGCCAAACAACTTTATCCCTACCCTCGAACGTGTCAGCCATTTGACCATTTGCAACAACCCCTTATTGATGGTTGAGAACTTGTGTCTCAAATGGGGATACCATAAGGGAACACCACTTGGACGATACGACCAGGGAATCACCAAGCCCATCCTAGTGGAGGAACGGAGGGAAAATGAAGGACTTGGCTATGAATGGCATCCCCTGGAACTGTGCCCATTGAAACGCCCGTAGCTTGTCATCCCTCGAGATCTGACTAACTTTGTCAACATAGGTTGCCTAGATCCAAACCAAAGCCAAGTCGCAGAGACATCAGCACATCAGGACACACCCTAACAGTCACAAGAATGGGTCTACATCGAAGACTACTACTCGGAAGAGGAACAATCTATGGAAGAAGTAGTACAATGTTCAATTGGAGAGTTCCACAGATACCTCATGTCAGCGTAGTCAGAGTAGGAAACGCCACATTTAGTAGTGCTCACCGTAGGGTCAGCGATAGAGACATCATCAGCTTCGGGGACTATGACCATGCCGGTGGAACCCTATATGACTCCACGGTGCGTGGAAACACACGAGGAGTCCCGATATGGTCACGGCGAAGATGGTGAATCCGAAAAAGGAGACTAAACTCAGAAACACCAAAGAAAGATAAGAAAAGGATAAGGAAAAGGAGTCGCCACCTAGTCTTTTAATGGAAAGACGAGGAAAACCAAGATGCATATGAATGCAAGAAAATGATGTAAATGAATGCAAATGAATGCGTGTATGCTTTGTGCCTAATGGATGCAACACAAAGTCATTGAGGGCCAGAGAAAGGGTAAGGATTCTTGTTACACATGGGGAAGGTGTTAGGCACCCCCATACGGCTGAAGAATTCGGTCTTTCTAGATTTCCTGCTTGCTAATGACCTAGTGTGTGTATGGTTGTCTACCCCAAATACACAAGCCTAAGATGAATGCGAAAAACATAACAAGCCTCCAAGAAACAACGAATAAAAGAGAAATGATAAGGAAAATAATCCAAGGGACAATGTAGGCATTGAAAATGCTACTTTATTGTACGCCCTTGGGTGATGAGGAAAATCATGCAAATCAGAAATATTCAGAAAGCATCACGTGAAATAGCGAAAACTTAAGAAATCCGAGAAAATTTAATGAGAGAAAAATAATCCTCATTCGGGTCAATGTCGGCATTGTCAAGCCTGTTATTGTACGCCCTCGGGCAATGAAAGTCCAAATCAAAATCATGAAAATCGGAAAATAAGGCAAAAAACTAGTTTTGAAATAAGTTTGAAGTGCGTGTATGATGCAAGAAAATAAACATGAGAATATATGCATGAAGAAAAGGGTAACAAAATGTACAAATGAAAGCATGGGTGAAATATGTAAGCTTCTAGGAGCCTCTATGCAAAAATTACATGTTCCTGGATAAAGGCTGAGGTTTCTAGGCTTAAATCAGCAAAAATGTTAAAGAAAACACATTTTATGCAATTTTAGGGAAGTTGGGGGTTAAATGTGCAAAATTGTGCATTTTTTTGCTAAAATTAGGATTCCTAGGGCCCAATCTGTAAATTTGCCAGTAAAACATGTGTTCAGTGTAATTTTGAAGAAATTCAGAGTTAAATGTGCAAATTAGTAGACTCATGAATGAAAATATGAATTTCTAGGGTTTGATTTGCAAATGTGCCATAAAAACATGCATTCAATGTAATTTTGGAGAAATCTAGGGCTTAAAATGCAAATCTATGCACTTTTCAGTAAAAACATGAATTTCTAAGGTTTGATTTGCAAATGTGCTAGAAAATCATATTTTCAGTGCAATTTTAATGTAGTTCAGGATTTTATGTGTAAATTAGTGGACTTAAGGTGAAAGAAAACTAAATTAGAGGTTTATGTCAAAATTTAATGCTTGAGAATTAGTAAAATAAAACACAAGGACCACACTGCAAATTTACCAAATCAAAACACTATTAAAATGATTTATAAATGAATGTAGAGACTGATATGCAAAATAAAAGGACCTAAATGCAAGAAAAAGAAAAGAAAAGAATTTTTTACAGAAGTTTTTTAAAAACAATCAACGATTGCCGACGGCTGCACCTCCCTAGCGACGACTGTCTGGGAAGCCATCCAAGGCTTCCTTGACGCCTGATCTTGCATCCAAACGGGTGAGAAGCAAGAAAGAAAAGAGGGAAGAAGATTTGTTGGCTCTGATCATGCTTGAAACGGCCTGGTTCTTCCCCCCACCTTGCTCGCCAACGTTGCAACTCCGACGATAGGCTTAAAGAGGAAGAAGCCCCTCGAGGCAGCAGCATAGCATTTCAAGGCTTCTAGAAGGTTGGTGTGAAGAAGGGGAAGATGCTCGAGTCAGCGGAGGCCAAGAGGGGCACGTACTCGTCCTTCTCGATCTACCTCACCGTCGACTCCATCTACTCCAGCGAGCTCGACTGTGGGAGGAAATGGTGGCTTCGGGGCGTCGAGTTACACTTCAGGAAGATCAAGGGGAAGGAGAGGAAGGTCTTCCACTGGACAGGAGGGAGTGGCGATGTGTGAGCTTCCCAGACGATCTTCACTACCAATCGTCTTCTCCAGCGACGACGAGTGCTGCAAACGGCAGCCTGCTGCCAGTGGCTACTAGGGGGGTTGCGTGGCTTCCAAAGTGGAGGAAAAGCAAGGGGGAATCTGGCCTAGCTACTCCACACACTCCAAGACACGAATCACTTAGTGAATTCGTGCCCCCACCTCACTTGTCGGAAAATGAGTCAGGCGACCCATAAACTCCGAAATTCCAGCCAGAAAGCTTCCACTCTCCACTAGAATAACTCCAAGGAGACTGAGGAAGACATAGGGAACCAAATGCAACCAGATTGAACTCTATTTAGGGCATACCTAAGCTAACAGAAGGTGTGGGCTGCTTGTAGACCTGTCAAATGGACCGTGTAGTGTACATATCGTGTCGTGTATAAACATGTATATTATACATATATGTTAAACCAAACACGACCCATTTAATTATCGTGTACCTAATACTAAACCCAAACACGAATTGTCTGTTAGCGTGTATACACGACATGACTAGTTAAGTACACGTTTAAGTGAATCGTGTCGTTTTGACATGATAACGATCCAATTCACACGAGTACACGTTTATTACACGGTTACACGTTTAACACAAGATTACATGTTTAGTATACGTTTAACATTTACATGTTTTGTACATGTAGAAAAATCAAAGACAAATCAATAAATCATGAAACCAATCATTCAATAATATTTCACAAGTTCCATTATTCCATATGTTATTATCATAAGTCCACAACATATCATAAACATCCACTATTCAAAATAATGAAAGTTATAATCTATATATATGATTAGGTAACTTGTACTTATCAGGTTTTTTACCTTAGACACGAAAACGACCCATTTAATAATCGTGTCTACTAGATAGACACGGCAAGTACACGAGACATGATAAGATAAACCCAAATACGATTATATTGTGTCGTATTATCATGTCGTGTCAAAAATTGACAGGTCTAGCTGTTTATGGTCGCCAGAACTCACTAGAGACGGTGGCCAGAGCTCTGAACTGCTCCTCCTTCGAGCCTCCTCAGTGGTCTGAAGCTCCTTTGCTGCTCTGGTTGGCTTGATTGCTCTGGTTGGCTTGATTGCTCTGGTTTGAGTGATCTCCACTTGGTTTCTCTCCTCTCAAACTTTCTCTCTCTTTTTCAAGCTTTCCCCTCCCCCCTTTTTCTCTTGCAAATGATGGCATTTATAGGCTTGCAATGACTAGGTTGTTTGGGTTGTTATGGATAGTTTGTTGAAGTTGTTATAGGTTGTTATGATGGAGTGGGAAGTGGTTAGGGTTTATTTAGGTGGTTATAGGTTGTTAGGAGTTGTTGGGATGGAGTGGAAAATGGTTAGGGTTTGTTTAGGTGGCTATAGGTTGTTATGAGTATTATGATGGAGTGGGAAATGGTTAGGGTTTGTTTAGGTAGCTATAGGTTGTTATGAGTTGTTATGATGGAGTGGGAAGTGATTAGGATTTGTTTAGGTTTAGGGTTTTGGATTAAGGTTTAGGGTTTTGGATTAGGATTTGCTACGTTTAGGGTTTTGGATTTGGGTTTAGGCTAGCTTTTATGGATGAAATTAGGTTAAGATGTCAAGTTGGTCTTGGGGAAAAGTGATTGAAAGCCCAATAACCAAAAGTCCATTCCAGAGAAGCCTACCTACAATCCTGCAAAGTTGGGGTGTCTACAGGGACAATCTCACCCAGCTTATCAACTCATCGATCAGCTGCCACATCAGAGTCTGTCTCAGAATCAACGATATGACAAAGACCACAGTAGTTTTGTCCGTACTACGTCAATTTGCCCTTTGATAGTGAAGAAGCAGATGTTTTGGAGGCACAGATAGATAGTTTGGTTAGTGACCTGGTGGTTTTGTTTCAGGAGCAACTAGCCTCCCTAGCAGAGGATGTCGCTGAATAGGATCGAGACAGGAAAGGCAAGGAAGCTGCACAGAAACAGAGTCAACCATCCCCAGCCAGCAGCAAGACCAACACACCATCATGGTCTTCGCAGAATCAGAGAAAGCACCCACTAGACCAATTGAGTTAATCGCTCCATAGCTAGGAAGCGAGTCTAAGTGGTATTGGCAGCTGAAACCTCACCTCAAGCAAGATGAGGATCAAAAAAAGAAAGATCCTGAGCTAGGATCAGGAGAGAGCGCAGGTGGCATCACTCATATCAGTTAGCGGTAGGACAGCCGCCACTTAGTATCACCCTTTGTACATAGTAAAGAAAATCCCAAAAAAATGGTAAAAACAGAAAACCCAAAAAATCAGAAAAGCAAGAAAACCCAAAAAAATTGAAAAAACAAGAAAATCCAATAAAAATAGTAGAGATAGAGGAGCATCCCACCATGCCAATAGCTCCCACGACAACGATGGTCGCACAGTGCAAATATAGAAACATTGGAGTTAGTGTGACCACTGCGAGATGTCACCAAGAACGAGAGGTAGAAGACACCCCCACCTCTCATATTGCAGTCCCAACCTTCCTAGAGGAAATCCTGCCAAAGCTTATAGCATACGGAGATAAGGATTGTCCAAACAGCAAAGAAGACTGCGATGTTGCATTAGAGCCTTAGTTTTATGATAACGATCCAGAAGGCCCGAATCTACATGTGGAGGAGGAAACTGAGGTAGTTAACATTGGCACAACCCAGGATGTCAAGGAGGTACGCATCAACACCCAACTTTCACCCCAAACTAGAGCAGATTTCATAGCATTTTTAAAAGATTACGTCAACGTATTCGCCTAGAGTTACATCGATATGGTAGGCCTAGATGTCGAAGTGGTGGTGCACACGCTACCATTGAAGCTTGATGTCAAGCCAGTCAAGCAAAAACTTAGAAGATGGCGACCACAATGGCTCCTGAAACTTAAAGAAGAAATCATGAAGCAACATACGGTGAACTTCCTCAAGGTTGTCCAATTCCCAGAGTGGTTGGCCAATGTTTTCCCAGTACCATAGAAAGATGGGAAGGTCCATAAGTGCATAGACTATCAAGACCTCAATAAGGCGAGCCCCAAGGACGACTTCCCACTTCCTCACATCAATGTCTTGGTCGACAACATAGTAGAGCATAAAATGTTATCATTCATGGACGGATTCTCGGGATACAATCACATCATAATGGCTAAAGAAGATATGGAGAAGACCTCTTTCATCATCCCCTAGGGAGTCTTTTGCTACAAAGTAATGCCTTTGGACTCAAGAACACAGGCACAACGTATCAGAGAGCCATGATAGTACTATTCCACGATATCATGCACTAAGAAATCGAGGTATACGTGGATGACATGATCGCCAAGTCCAAGGAGCCCGAGGATCATCTCTCCTACCTAATAAAGCTGTTCGACCATCTGATGAAGTATAAACTCCATCTCAACCCTAATAAATGTGCATTTGGGGTATCTTCTGGGAAGCTCCTTGGTTACATCATCAGTCAGAGAGGAATAGAGGTGGACCAGCCCAAAGCTAGAGCCATTATCGACATGCCACCTGTAGACACCCCAAATTTCCAATTTTACAGGATAAGGATGTGGTGGCTGAGCTTTAACCCTGGTTGAGCCCATTTGGGGCCACAAGCCCATCTTAGGCCCACATAGGCCCATGGAGGCCCACAAATCCATTTGAGCCCATGAAGCCCATTAAGCCCAATTAGGCCCATGGAGGCCTGCAATGGCTCAACCCACATCTTCTCATATTTGAACTTCTTCCAAAATAAGACTCATTTATCCCACTTCATCTAGTTTTAAACCCA
>JAMKQA010062450.1:0-34483 GCA_024699735.1 Posidonia australis
GAGGCTGTCGTGCGGAGAGGGACGACTCCCGCAGACGAGAGCACGGGACGCCGAGACGACTCCCGCAGACGCACGGGAGGCTGTCGTGCGGAGAGGGACGACTCCCGCAGACGAGAGCACGGGACGCCGAGACGACTCCCGCAAACGCACGGGAGGCTGTCGTGCGGAGAGGGAGAGCACGGGACGCCGAGACGACTCCCGCAGACGCACGGAGGGCACGAACGAGAGTCGGCGGAGGGCTCGCACAAGCTGCGGAGGGACGGGAACAGGCGGAGAGCTACGGATACTGCAGAGGCTGGCGGAGGCGGGAACAGGCGGAGGAGGCTGGAGGCACAGGCTGCCGTTTCGTCGATATTTGAAGGTAAGTGTCGGTCGACCCGTGTTTTCACAGTATTGATATTTCCGTCTTTCTCTCGACACTACCGACATGCACGACATGCCACCGACATTTCACGGACATACAGTAAACACAGATGTTCCCCTGAATGTCGTTTCGCCATTTTCAGATTCCGACATGTGTCGGCGAAATTTCGCCGACACATATCGATGTTACGAACAATGCTTGAAAGTAACAGGAAGAAGGAAGAAGGAAGAAGTAAGCGAAGATAATTTAGAATGTGGGTAATGACGCTAATGGAAATGAGATTACATGAAAAATTATGTACTAAAGAACCTTATTCAAGGTGAGGTTGAAAGGGGTTGTAATAACTCCTGAGTCACACACAGGGACAATTGACCCATTTGTAATAGAAATAGGTGGTATGCGGGTATGCCTAACTAAGGACGTAAAAAGAGAGGAGTCGTCAGTCATACGTTGATTCACACTAGAATTAATTAGTCACTCACCTTTGGAGCTTTGAGATGCCAAGAATACACTACCCGAGGAAGAGACTACAACAGAATATTAGGTAAGTCTAGCCTCAAGATTAGCAATGCATGTCATCAAGGTGGAGTCAACAAGAGTAACATACACATTAGTAGGAGCATAGATGGAAGGAACAAGGGCTTCAGCAACATGAGTTGTTGAGTAATTGGTGGAGGATGGAGGTGTGGAAACTGTGTAGCAACGCTTAGTAGGATAATCATCTTTACTATAGTAAGTACAGGGAGGACGAGGACAAGAGTCACGACTCTCATGGCTTCCTTGACTACCTTTCTCTCTGTCATCATAGTGGCCTCCATGTGATGTAGCATGTGCAAAAGTCTCTGAAGCATATGGAGTAGAAGTAGCAGTACGACCCATCATATATAGTGGTGTCCTAAGCAACAGTGACAAATAGGGTTGGAATGGATTATTCTCCTAAAATTTGTTGACGAGTGTTCTCATAAGTAATCAGTAGACTCTGAAGATAGCGAACAACTAACAACTCCTTAAAATATTTTTGCTGAGTGGATAGATCACATAGATTAATGAAGTTTTGTCACCTATGAAGTAGAGTTCCTTCAAGTGATCCTAAGCAGCCTTTATAGTTTTGTCATGTTTAATCATAGGCAGACATGCTTTAGAAAGACTATTTGTTAACCAAGTGCGAATTAAAGCATCATTGACCTCCCAATGAGCATAGGTGGTATCAGTACAAAGTGGTTGAAACTATTTCATGATATGTTTTTGCTTCCATTAAGAAGTAATAAGGTAGGAGAATGAAACACTCCAATCAACATAGTTAGGGTTAGTCAACTTGAACCCGGTTCCAAGATTCTCATAAGCATGAGACTTAAAAGAAAACATAACTGGTATCATGTCTTGGGAGGAAGAGATTATCATGTCTTGGGAGGAAGACATCATTCGATTAGTTGACACAACTAAGGTTTTAGAAACCAAACCAGAGAACAAATTGGAAGAGCACTGGTTTTTATTCAAACTAGTTCAATTAGTAGTTTAATTCGATTCAATTGGTACTGACGTCATCATGAGGTCATCAATAAGTGAATCTGTAATTAGACCGGTCCGTTATTATATTTCTGGTTTAAAACCCGATTTAACCTGATTTTTATATTAATTCTACAAAATATAAACTTGTTTTCGATATGTAACTTTTTTTCAAATGGACATATGAATATCCATACATATGAATCAAAATGTAAATAAATCTAAATTTGGTATAAAGCAAGGCATATGAAATGATAAACATGGAACCAATCAAAGTACAATGATCCCAAGCAATATCAGATTTTCTTTGTACATTTGGAGTATCACTCGAATTATTCTTCAATTATGAAACAAAAAAATAGTTTTCAAATTAGCATATACATAGCAAAAATAATTCAAACATATACATAGCTAATGATACTTGCTACTGATACATGCTAAGATGGTAGTGAAACCAAAAAATATATATGCTAATGATACTTATTACTTGTAGATTTATAGTAGCAACAGCAATAGGACTTGGGAGGAGGAGAGTAATCGGCTTAGGATGACAATTGACTGGCGGAGGCAGACGTACGAGGTGGAAGGGGGAGGTGAAGGCGGAGGCATGAGAAAGGAGGTGCAGGAAGGCATAAGAAAGGAGGGAGCGACGAGGTGGGGGAGGGTTGATGCTGATCCGCCAGTGGTGATCTGTCGGTGCTATTGTAGGCCAATGACGGCGATGTGGAGAGGGTCGGAGGGGGCAAGGAGAGACGGTTGAAAAATCAAGTGTCTGTCTTAGTGTCTCTGTGTTTTAGTTTTTAGGGTTTGGTTTTTTTTTTCATTATACATGACACAATTTCAAGGCGGTTTGAAGTGGTTCACACTGGTTTAATCATCCAACTAGTTTTCTCTTAGAAAAATAGATATTCAATTGGTTCAGTTGAATCCAGTTGAACCAGCCAGTTAGGTTTCTAAAACCATGGATACAACTACAATGACTAGTAAAAGACGATCACAAAATCAAGTGGCGCATCACCATGCTCAAAACATGTATGACGTGTATAAGTTTCAAATAGGGATAAAAAAAGGATGCTTGACTCATGGATTTGGTTAAAAAGAGACCTTAATTCTTGCCTAAGGCACTAGGAGAGACTGAGAAGAGAGAGGAGCTTTATTAGAGAAAGGAGGATGGCAAACCCCTCAGAATGTCACGAAACGGTAAAGAAGGCAAATTTCAGCGAAGTGAAGGCCAAGGAAAGGGTCAATCAGACCTCTACCTGTGGTGGCAACCAGCACGACTGCTGCTGTTGTTGTGGCTGCCGGTGGCTGCTTTTGGTTCTTGCAGTGGTAGCGGCGACAACTGCTAGTGGTGGTGGAGAGGAGGGAGAGTGAGTCTTCTTAACAAAATCCTAGCTTTTGATACCATGTTACGAGAAAATGATAATTAGATCCTTTTATCAATTAGGGTTATATGTCTATATATAGGTAATGATCTTAAACGGATATCTATATACCCATCTGTGATGATCGCTAACTAGAATCCTAGGTAATCATTTCATTTTGTATAAATTCTTCACATGTGCACAATCATTACTCTCTTTATCTGTCTCCCTGCACACATGCACACACATAAGAATTCTTTTTGCTTGTCAATGTTGACCTGCTATAGTGCCAGAATCTTGTAAGGTCTGGGTTCACAAAGAGTACATAGTTTGAGAAGTTCCCTTTCTCATGTAAAAGGATACCTCATTCTTTTTTAGTCTTGGTCTAAGAACTGGATTTCTCTATCGATCAATTGAGACTGGATTTCTCTAGTGTCTTGATTTTTCATTCTAATTTTAGATGATCATTCAAGATGTATTGGTGCTGGTAAAACTAACCAAAGCTTGTGCAGTATCTACACACAAGAAGTTACCAAGATACACCTGGACAACTAATGTCATCTTCAATATATTTGATGCTCTACTGTTTTTGTGCTTGACTGCTTGTCTTGTTGTTAGTTTTTGGGCCAACTGTAATGGGCTCCCATTGTTTTCTTTGCTTTTCTTGGCCTTATCTGCTTGTTAAGCCTCTTTGCTTTGCTTCTTCTGGTTTTTGCTTGAGTTTTCAATAAAATTGTCTTGATTAGTGCTGAAAAAATTGGCCCTAAATTAAATGAAAATGCTCTGATTTACTTCTAATGCATGCATAAGCTCCTTACCATCAATTCAGTTAGATGACCTACAATTTTTTTTCAACATTCTGCACGATTGAGATACGAAGAATCCCATTTTTTCACTTCTAACGCTGATAAAAGGATAAAAACCAAGCAGGCCTTTCTGTTTCAGCTTAATCTAGCTTTGTTTTTTTTTTCAGATAGATGACTCAAGAGATCTTCAAGATGCTTCTTTTCTTAATGCTGTTGTGAAGGTATGTAGTAATTTATATATATATATATATATATATGTGATCAGATAGGGTCCTGCATTACTTAAGAAAAGTAGGGTCTTTAATCTCAATCATCAATTTTCATCTCAGTAACTATTATTTTATTGACAATAATTTAAAAAAATTCCACTAAATAAAGAGGTAGTTACTATAACCATATTTTCCATTAGATCCATCATAAGATTCAAATTCAACAATTGAGAGATTCAAGACCCTACTTATCTTAAATAGGGACAGTCCCTATCAGAAAATTAACCTCTCTCTCTCTATATATATATTTGTTTTTCTGATTTAAGAGGTTTTCCTGTTGTATCATATTATGAACTATCTAATGACTACTGTTAACTACTTAACTATGTGTCAGCTTAATGTTCACCTCCCTAATTTCAAAGGGTCAACCATAGTCTTTCATTAGCTCCATGATCTATTAGTTCTTACCATGCATCACTTTATGTGATGGAGGAGTGTGTTCGTGATATATATATGTTGGGAGCTGAAAATGGAAATTCAGTGGCAGAGATGGGGGCCTCTGTCAAGGATTCTACACTTGAATAATCCAATAATTTATTTGCTTCACTTCAACAGAATTTCCATTAAGGATCTAGACTTGCTTCTATACTATCAAAAGGGTTATGGCATATTATCTCTAAAATGCTTTGTTACAAGTTCTTACAAAAGAAAAAATAATGTTTCATGTTGGACATCAAGCTTTTGAAAAATGAAAGGTTGCAGGACATCAATGGAAACATTGGAAAATATGATAAAGACACTGAAGATTATTAAAGACACTTAAAAGTTAAAATTGAAAAGTATCCATTGAAGCTTTATGACAAGCCATATTTGCAATAATACACTTCTAGGATGGTGTGGCATGTCTTCTCTATCTTCTGTTGATTCATAAGTTTGTTTTACAATTTAATCCGAAGTGACAATTGGAAAGTTGAGGCTAGTAGTGGCAGTACCCACTAGAGCTGGTCACCAGCTTACGGAATCACGTGGGCATTGTCTTCTAAATAGACACCATCAAGTCAGTTAGTGGACATCTAAAAATTCCTTTACTTATGAGCATATTCTTGATGCAACACTTATTCGTTGCCTTTTCATTTTTCCAGGTTTACTGCACGCACACAGCGCCTGATTATTCTCTCCCATGGCAAAAACAAAGGCAGTTCACAAGTACTGGAAGGCATGTATCATTTAGTCAGCTGGTTCATTATGAGGCATTTTTGTTCGCTACATCACCTTACTTTAATTAGTTTAATTTTTGTTACTGAACACACAGTTGCACATGCAAGCAAGACATTATAGTTTAGTAGTTTACCGTCCCATAATTCAGAGAGCATAAGGTCCTCAGCAGGCAACTATGGTCTGTGGGAGCAACATGTTTACGGTATAATTTTATGATTTCCTACTGCTTAGGCATTGATAGATGGTTATATGCCTGGTTTGGTGGTTGTTTGTGGGTTGTTTTATTGGAGGACAGCAAGAGAAGGAAAGTAAAACAGGGATTTTTTGGTGATAAATGTAGGGACAGATTGAATTGAGTTTGAAAGAAATGACGCCATGGAATGTAGAAAGAAAGAGATTAATGGGAGGGAGGGAAAATTTGAAGAATTAAAAAAGAAAACTTGTCCATATGCTGTCTCATTGCTGTTGATGGCCTCCCTTGCCATTGCTAGTTAGGCTTCGCAATGGATCAGGTCTGATCCCAATATCCATGGGTTTAGACAAGTGAAGTTAAGGTCTGGGTCTAGAAAATACGACTCATAGACCTGTAGACCGGAACACAATAGATCCGTCTGTTTAATGGTTGGGGTCATGATCCAAAAATACCTAGATTTGTGGATTTGAAATATATTATGTGAAGAAAGGAAAAGATAATCTCTATTGATATTAGGGTAGCAAGATATCTATATATATGATAGAGTTAAATGGATATTTAACTGGGTATCCAAATACCCTATTACATTACTCAATATAAAACAACTGTATAGTCTCAATACTCTCCCTCAAGTTGGAGCATAAATGTTTATCATGTCCAACTTGTTACAAAGAAAATCATATGTCTCAACACTAAGTCCCTTAGTAAAGATATCAGCACATTGATCAGAAGACTCTGTATAGGAAGTAGATACAACTCCTTGCATCACTATTTCTCAAACAAAGTGACAGTCCACATCTATGTGTTCGGTACGCTCATGGAAGGTAGGATTATTAGTAATATAAATGGCTACTTGGTTGTCACAGGACATGGACATAGATACAGTAGTAGGAAGGTCCAAGTTAGTTAGAAGGGAACGAAGCCACATCATTTCACACGTCGTCTAAGTCATAGATCTATATTCAGCTTTTGCACTAAAACGGGAGATAATACTTTGCTTTTTGTTGTGCCACGTAACTAGGTTACCTCCAACATATGTGCAATACCTAGAAGTAGACTTTCTATCTCTCTTATCTCCTACATAGCTAGAGTAAGAGTAGGCTTCAATTTGCAAATGATTATTCTTCTTGTAGACTAATCCTTTGTTTGAAGTCTTCTTAATGTAAGACAACACCCATAAGACTCCTAGCCAGTGCACCATCCTTGGTCCTCCCATAAATTGACTAAGGATCCCCACAATGTATGTAATATCTGGGCGAGTGACAGTACGATAGATCAACTTATCAATTAGCCTCCTGTACCTATCAGTATCCTCCAATAAAGGTGAAGAGTTGTCTTAGAAGTCTAGACTCTGATCAGAAGGAGTAGTCTAAGGCTTAGATCTCAAAAGTCTACTTTCTTGCAAGAGATCTAATGCATATTTTCTCTCTGATAATGTCATTTTGTCTCCAGTAAAGACAAACTCAATACCTAAGAAGTACTTAGGTCTGCCTATGTCCTTGGTCACAAAGTACTTCTGCAGATGATCTTTCGTCTCCTGAATACTAGTAGTATCACTGCCTATCACTAGAATATCATCTACATATATAGTTAGTAAAACACAACCATTATTTGTTCGTCTGTAGAAAACAAAATGATCTACAACACGACGAAAACCACAAGTGCTGACAATATTGTTAAACTTCTCAAATCAAGCTCGTGGACTCTGCTTCAAACCATAAATAGCTTTCCTGAGTAGACACACCTGGTTCTCTTCCTAAGCAACATAACTAGGAGGTTGCTCCATATGTACATGCTCAGAAAGATCACCATGTAGAAATGCATTCTTCATGTCTAGTTGGCACAATTTTCAGGATTTATTGATGGTCACAGACAGAATAACCCTGATAGACTTCAGTTTAGTAATAGGAGAAAATATTTCAGAATTATCAATACCATACTCCTATGTAAACTCCTTTGCTACTAGGCTCGCTTTGTACCTATCCACCATACTATTTGGTTTGTATTTGACGGTGAACACTCATCTGCAAGTAACCACTTGGGTTCCCTCTGGTTTAGGAACAAGTGTTCATGTCTTACGAGACATAATAGTGCATTTCTTCGTCTATAGTTGCTAGGTGTGCCTCTTGGTAGTTCCTGGGAATTGATTCAGAGGAAATAAATAAGGCAAATGTATGAAATGAGGGATGAAGGCAATCATAGGTAACAAAATGAGAAATAGAATATGCATTTGAGGCACGTGTATCTTTTTTTATGGTAATAGGCAAGTAAAGGTCTGTAGGTGGTAGATCTACATATGGTAAAAATGACTTAGCTGTGGGAGGACGTGGTCATCATTGATATACCTGTAAAGTACTAGATACCTAGGTTCCTATAGTGCTGTCATCATTAACATTAATTTCCTCAGACTCAATAATAGAAGGCAAAGGTATACTCTTAGAGACCGAAGTAGGATCATCAAAGAAGCTTTGGTTTTTAAAGAAGGTAACATCAGTTGATACAAGATATTTTCTAGCAGTAGGAATATAATAACGATAGTCACACTAAGTACGAGAGTATCCTATGAACACACAACGAACAGACCTCGGGGCAAGTTTATCCAGATTTAGAGTTAAATCCTGAACAAACGCAACACAGTCAAACACTTTAGGAGTAAGAGAAAAAAAAATCTACATCAGAGCGAAGTCTCCTCAAGAGAATGTCCCTTTCAAGTGGGATGGACGACATGCGATTGATAAGATATGAGACAGTTAAGATAGCATCAGATCAGAGATACTTGGAAACATGCATTTCAAACATGAGTGATCGGATAACATCAAGTATATGATGATGTTTACATTCAACCACCCTATTTTGTTGAGATGTATATGGACAAGAGGTTTGCTGTATAACACCAAGAGATTCACAGTAATGGTGAACACTTGTCTGAGTGAATTCCA
Organism: Posidonia australis; assembly: GCA_024699735.1. Taxonomy (NCBI): domain Eukaryota; kingdom Viridiplantae; phylum Streptophyta; class Magnoliopsida; order Alismatales; family Posidoniaceae; genus Posidonia; species Posidonia australis. Next base: position 8,600 of record JAMKQA010062450.1, read on the forward strand.
AAGTATTGTTAGTGGGAAGAATTTTTTGGACAAATAGAAAACTGATTCTTTATTTTCATGAAAAATTTCTTGATAATGTCAAGTACACTGACTCTATCTTTTAAAAGATATACCCAAGAAATACGTGAAAAGTCATCAATAAAGACAATATAATATTTATGGTCAGACACTGAAGGTGTTCTGATAGGATCCCAAATATCATAATGAATCAAATCAAAAGGACTTTTACTCCTAACTAGATGTAGTCCACGAAAGGTAGTACGATGGTGCTTACCAAACTCACACTGAATTGAAGAAATAGATAACTAATGAAGAACCTACTATAGTTTTTGATGAGACGGGTGATCCAATCGACGATGTCATAAAATGGATGATTCTGCTGTGGAAGCTAATGATGTAAGGTCTCGAGGTATCTCATCTTTGGCAAGTAGGTAAACTCCTTGGCTTTTGTCATGTCCCAAACCAATTCGCTTCTCTGTCTGTAGGTCCTGAAAGGTATAGTGAAAGGAGAAGAATATCACACAACAATTCAAATTTTTTGTGATGGAACTAATGGATAAAAGATTAACTGGAAATTTAGGCACATAAAGAACTTTGTCTAAAGTTGACTGAGACGTAGCACAAATAGTGCCTTACTCAGAAACACGACAAGTTCGACCATTAACAATAGCTACAGATCTAATATCAGGTAATTGGGATATACAGGAATAAAGATTATGGTTACCTGTCAGGTGAGAGGATGTTTCTGAATCAATGATCCAAGAACTGTTCTTAGAGGTGAATAAATCAGATATACCTGAGGTGGAAGTAGTAGCATGAGATGCAATGGCAGAGAAAGACTGAGTCTCTTTATACTGAAGGAACTGAGCATATTCCTCTTGAGAAAGTGTCATTGGCTGTGTATTAGTAGTGGGAGTATCAGATATATGTGACACCTCTGTATCAGATATTCCAAATTTTTTTCAACAACGATCAGATATGTGGTTAGTACGACTACAGTGCTCACACAGAGTCTGACCTTTACTATCAGCTCGTCCTTGACCTCCTCCTTGGCCAGAACTGCGACCACAATCATGACCTGGAGTAGCTATGGCAGAATGATTAGAAGTAGATGTAGATATACTTGTAGAGACACGAAGAATCCTAGCAAATGTGCTCTCCAGGTTTGGTGTATAATCTGTATCAAGAATCTGACATCGAATTTGATACGAGACGTCTGATGTCAATTCAGAAAGATAGGCTGCCATTGCAAGCTCCCCACGATAATGACGCATTGTAGTGATATCAGATGTAAGAGGTTGATACAAATCAAGCTCATTTAGAAGAGCCTAGAGTGCACCGAAGTGATCTTGTACAGAACTATCTTCCATCTTTAAGGTGAAAATCTACTCGTAGATCTCAAAGACCTGAGAGATGTTCTTCTCATATCCATACATCTTTTTTAGGGTATCCCAGATATTCTTGGCAGGATGTAGGATCATGACACTACGTGCAATGGTAGGTTCATGCTATTCATCAACCAGGAGACAATAGCTGAATCATCTGTAAATCAGTTTTCATAGGTAATATCCTTTACATCAGGTGGAGGTTGAGTCAGATGCTTAAGCTTGCGGTGAGCAGTTAGGAATGTCTCAAAACTTTGTGACCATAATAGGTAGTTCTTTCCATTTAGTTTTTATGAGATATCACTCAAGTTTTTGACCAGTGATTCTCTAAAGGCCGTGCTGAATAGTAAAATTCAGATTTGAAACATGTGCTATCAAGGTGCAAAAGCAATACCAGAAGCCTCCAAAGGATAACAAATAGGTGGACAGTAAGAAACACCCTTAGTAGTAGCAGAATAAGGAAGATACGCTCTACCTATGAGACATATAATAGTAGTAGTAGCCATTGGATCCCTTTTGATGGTAGTAGAAATAGTCTTCTACACACTACTCACATGTAGGTGTGGATAGGAGGTCGCAGCAGAGGCCACCAGTGAGAAAGGAGGGGCCGGGCCCGGGGCCCCTCAGTTCAGTCGGATAGGCCTTGAAAGGGCCTATCGTCGAGATTCAGGGGCCTAAAAGGGTATGACGGCGGTGAAAGGCTTACCAGAGGGGCTGGTGGTGCTGGAAAATGCCTTAGAATGGCCTGACGACGCAGATTAGATGGGCTACAGGCATAAGGAGGCGGTGCAGGGGGTTGGAGACGGCAGAGAAGGCCGGAGCAGGGGTCGTCAGTGTCCGAGATGGCTGGAGGTGGTGTCATCAGCGTTGGAGAAGGTGACTGGAGGTGGGTGATGCTAGGGTTTCCTCCCTAGACTCTGATACCATGTGAAGAGAGGAAAAGATTATCTCTATTGATATTAGGATAGCAAGGTACATATATATAAGATAGGGTTAAATGGATATTTAACTGGATATCCAAATACCCTATTACATTACTCAATATAAAACAGCTCTATAGCCTCAACATATTATAATAATTATATTTAACTATATAATAATAGTTATTTATTTTTAAACAAAACCTTCATTTTCCTTTCCTAACTCAAATCTTAACTTTCTCATTCCCTTTCGCAAGTCTCAATTACAACTGCCACATCCTCCTCTGGACGGCTTGACCTCTCCACTCTACTTCGTTCTCTCTTTTTTATTTTGTAATTTCTTATTAGGTTATGATTGTTATTTGGTTTTTTTCTAACGAAAATGCTTGTTATTACTTATTATAATGATTTGATTAGTATTTTGTTATGTATAATATTCATAGATAATTTTATAAATTATAATAATTATTGTAATCAATAGGCATTTTTTGTTAGATTTTTATATAAGTATTATTTAATGTTCAAACTTGTCAGACTCATGACCTGAGACATGTTATCCTCATAGGTCTGGGTAGGTCCTAAGTCTAGATTTTAGTCCCAGATCCATGAAAAAATATGGGTTTGGGTTTGGGTATAGGTGGACCTAATCCATTGTTAGGCTTATTGCTACTGTTGAGGTCTTTGCTCTCTTGTTTACTCTGATATTTTTCCCACGGAGGTGCTTTAAACATTATTGATATTGCCATATCTGCTTAACATTAAAGCTGTAAATTTTAGAACATGTAGTTTTTATCAGTCAGTAATAATAAATATTCATTTAAGTCAGTATATAAAAATGCATCAGGTCAACTAACAGTGGCAGAGATTCCAATTACAAATTGTTGATCTTGCAGTGCTTTTATGATAGGCGACGGGAAACTTTTGACAAATGCACATTGTGTTGAGCATCACACTCAGGTACTTTGCAGAATATCCTGAGAAAATTTCATGATGTTGTCTACCATTGGCTTGATTAATCTAAATAAACTAAGATTTGTGCATGGGGGTTCTGTTCCTCACTTTCTTCCCTCATGTAGTTCATGCAAGGGAGAGTATTTATTTTGTTGGCATCATGATAAATATGGATGAGGAGCCCTAGTAACCATAGATGTCATCCTTTTCCTATTCAGTTGGTTTTTGCCCTAGAGAAGTGGAGAGTGATTCTGAGATACATAAACTTATAGTATAATACTGTAATGAATATGGACAAGTTTCCTATTTGTATGGCGACCACGACTTTATTAGTTTACTTGCACACAATTAGTTGTACACTTATTCACAAAGCAAGCACATGTATGATTAACAAAGCAAGCACATGTATGATTGACAAAGCAGAACCGTGACCTTTCATGCATAAATAACGATCTAGTTTCATATGTACTAATTCAATCTCTCTGCTGGAATGTGCCTGAAGGTACCCATTTTACATCATTGTGATGATAATAACCTCATGGGTACATGATACTCTAATCATATTTCAGACATTTTACAAATCAAATACTAGTACCCTATTTTGGTCATCATCTAGAAGAGCTCAGATGCACTTTTTGGACATTTTACCATGAATGGGATTGAAATTCATGACAAAGAGTATTGGCCCAAGTTTGTTTCTTGTTACTTAACATATCACATACACAGGGTTTTTTTGTGTGTTATCTACTCTAAGGTGGTAGGGGAATTCATCTGTTGTCAGAAAGTGACACCCAGATCATAGTGTTTGTGCACTTTCTTGTCTGGAACTCAACCTCCTCTTCCAGTGCTTGACTTTTAAATGCATAAAAGGTCCTCTCTTTTTCTCTGTCATTAGATGTGGAAATAAAGAAAGTTCATTTCTCCCAGATCTAGACACATGGAAAAAATGCACTTTGGAGTCAAGGGAAAATTCAACTGTTCATGAGTATATCTTCTCTCCATTCTGTTCAACTCTGTTACTTCCTTTTCCTATCTTACTATTGCATGAATGACCTTAGATGTCTGATATTGACGTCATCTGTTGTTGGTGATAAAGATAGCTTAGCTTAGGTTACTGGATGCAATCCGATCAAGACACGCTCCTTACTTTCGAAATTTGATGCCAAGTTTGAGCAATTATTATACATGTATTTGTTTAAGTATTATTAGAAGTGGAAAATAATAAGGAGAAGATCTGTTCTATTGCTTCTGTGTAGGTACATATATATGGGATATATCAGATATTCTAGATTAAATAAATATCTAATAACCCGATTACCTATGGCACTCAACCTACACATACATATATATATCTCTAACACTCCCCTTCAAGTTGGAACATACATATCAATCATGCCCAGCTTGCTACATAAAGATTTCAAAACATTAACACTTAATCCCTTTGTGAAGATATTAATTAGTTGCTCTAATGATTGAGTGTAAGGCGTAAATACAACCCCTTTCATAACTAGATCTCTCATATAGTAATAATCAACCTTTATGTACTTCGTACGTTTATGAAAGGTGGGATTATTTACAATAAAAATGATTGTCTGATTATCATAATGCATCAACATAGGTTGCTCATCACTAAAATTAAGCTCCACAAGAGTTACTTAATTCATATCATCTCACAAGTAGTATGAGCTATGGAGCTATACTTTGTCTCAGCATTGGATCTTGACACAACATTCTATTTCTTACTGTGCCAAGTGATAAAGTTCCTTCCTACAGAAGTACAGAAATCAGATATTGATTTCATGCATATTGATTTCCTACATATCCTGAATCTGAGTAAGCTATGATTTTCACATGATCATTTCTTTTGTAGACTAAGTTTCTATCTGGAACACCTTTGACATAAGATAAAACACACAGAGCTTCAATCCAGTGTACTCTCTTGGGTTCATACTTAAATTGGCTCAAGAAACTAACTATATATGAAATATCTGGCCGAGTCACTGTCAAATATATGAACTTTCCAATCAATTGTCTGCACTGACTGGGGTCCTCTAACAAATCTGAACTGGTGTCTCAGAAGGTCGGTGGTTGTTCAATTGGAATACTCTTTAGTTTGCATCTCAAAAGGCCTGTTTTTTGTAAAAGATCTAGGTCATACTTTCTCTGAGATATTGATATCTTCCCATTTACATAGGCAAACTCAATGTCAAGGAAGTACTACGGTTTATCCATATCTTTGGTGACAAAATGAATCTTAAGATGTTCTTTAATGTTTGCAATCTCCTTTTCATTTCTGTCTATCATCAAGATATCATCCACATATACTGCCAGGAGAATACATTCACAAGTAGTTTTTCTGTAGAACATTGAGTGATTAACTACACATCTCTGGAATTCACCAGCTATAGTCACTTGACTTAACTTCTTAAATCACGCTCAAGGACTTTGTTTTAGGTCATAAATTGCCTTCTTCAATCTACATATTCTATCCTCTCCCTGAGCAACATAACGTGGAGGTTGTTCTATAAGTATAGACTCAATTAAATCACTATATAAGAAGGCATTTTTTTACATTTGATTGACACAAATCTCAAGAGTTGTTGAGACACGATTTATAGTATATTTTTTACATTTAGCTCTTGGTATATATAGGATATATTAGATGTTGTAACTCAAATAGAGTAGGACTCGATACAAGACGTAAATGTCTAAAGGACGATGGTGCTTACCTAACTGACATGACTCACAATCAAAATGAGAAACAAAATATCAAGGTAAAGTCTGTTGTAACTTTTGGTGAGATGGATGATCTAACTAGATGTGCCACAAGGAAGAAAGCTTAGATGTAGATGTCACAGATATTAATCTTCGAGGTATATCATCACTAATCAGCAGCTACACACTAATTTTTTGTTCACTGTCCAAATCAATCCTTCTTTATGTCTATAAATTTTGAAAAATGCAATAGAAAGGAAAACAAAGTGACATAATAGCATAATTGCTTTGTAATGGTATTAATTGACAGAAAGTTTACAGGGAAATCAGGTACAAAAAGGACATTTTTAAGAGAATGTTGTGAAAGGTTTGCATAACTCCTTCACTTGAGACAGGACAAAACTGATCATTGACAATTGTCAAAGATTGAATATCAGAAAATTGAGACAAACGAGTAAATAAATTTCTTGTACCTTATATATCGGAGGAGACACTGGAATCAATGATCTAGGAGGAGTCTTGGATGTAAGGTAAGTACTAGTACCTGGGGAGATGACTTGTGTAGTAATAGTGACGGAGTCAGTAACCTTTAATTGTAAAAGCCAGTCATAGTCAGTTTGAATACAGTAAAAGTTTACTCATCGTTAGTCGAAGTTACAGGTGGTGACTCTGTACTAATATGTGTTGTCAGTAGTTTTCCAATCAGATTCCAACATTAGTCTACTCAATGTCCTAGTTGTCCACAGTGTGAGCATTTTGGACGTCCTTCTTTATCTGACCGACCACGACTACCGCCTCTACGACTGCCACATTCACGTCCTCTTGTGGCTGTCATAGCTGATGATTCTGGAGTCGAGGTAGAAGTCCCTGTAGAAATCTGTAACATCTTGGCAAAGATTGTCTGTAGATTAGGAACACTATCAATACCCAAAATCTGTCCTCGAATATGCGAATTAAGATCAAATTCAAACTAAATAGGTAGATAGCTATTGCAAGTTCTTTGCGATATCTCTTTATCTGACTGACATCGTCAGTAAGAGGTTGATACATCTTAAGTTCATCAAGTAGTGCACGTAAAAGGGTAAAATGCTCTTGTTTAGTTTGTTCACCCTGATGGAGTGTGAACAACTGCTCATAGACCTTGAAAATCCGAAAGATATTCTTCTCGTGACCATACGTGAGTCGCCATGTATCCTAAATCTTTTTAGTTGGGCTCAGTAACATAACATCATGTGCAACTTAAGGTTCCATGTTGTTTCCAAGTCATGTCACAATGGTTGCATCATTAACACACCAATCCTCATAAGCAGCATTTTTACTGTCTAAAGAAGGCTGTGTAAGGTGTTTCAACTTCCGATGTGTAGCTATGAAGATCTCGAAGCTTTCCGACTAGAGAAGATAATTAGTGTCATTTAGTTTTTCAGATGTGCCACTGAGATGCTTAACCAACGACTCCCGAGAATCCATGTTAGAGTGAAGAAGAAACAACACATAGGAGGTGAATTGGACTACTCATCAACATGTGTGAATATGACGTATCTACACACAAACGAAGACGAAAGTTGTAAAGAGGCCTAAAACTGGCCAGAGGTGGCAAACGACGGCATGGGAGGGGTTGGACTGCCTCAATGCCTGGACAAGAGAGGATCGAGAGGCTCACTAGTTGTTGGACATGTGTCGGAGAGGCCTGTGGTGGCTGGGGCTGGCTTGGACTGGCTGGCTATGGCTAGCAGCTGGCCTGGAGGGTTCCAGGGGTTGGACTAGAGGGGTCGATGGAGAGATCTGGTGGTGTTGTGGCCAACGAAAGCCTTGGTAGGGACTGTCGATAGCAACAGATAGGTAGTTGTTGGTCGACAGTTGCTGTAAGGGTGGTCGATGGTTGTGAAAGGGTGTGACGGCTGCCTAGGGTTTTAACTTGGCTTTGATATCATGTTAGAAGTGGAAAATAATAAGGAGAAGATCTATTCTATTATTTTTGTGTAGGTATATATATATAAGATATATTATTTACCTTAGACTAAATAGATATCCAATAATCCGATTACTCATGATACTCAACCCGTACATACATATATATCTCTAACAAGTATGATGCTTAATTTATGATTAAATGAATACATTAAAATGATTTCCACTTGGTTGTGATCATAACCATAATTCCTAGTCTAGTGAAGAAGGTATTTGGGGCCACTGAAGCCTGCTAGGGTTGAATTATTCTATAGAATGCCACCACTCGTGTAGGCTTAGTTGTCCCTTGTAGCTTACTGTTTTTCTCTAGTTATTGTAACTTTCAACAAACACTTGTGCTTACCTTTGTTTGTGATGATCTCAAGTGGTTCATCACCAGTTATAGCTATAGTCATAAATGCCTCATTTCATCAATACAGTATTGGCTTTAGGCACCCTTTGGCCATGATTCTAGGAAGCTTTTAGAATCGAATATTGGCCAAAATCGTTGTCAAACGATGGTTGACATGACAGATTATACATGTAAGTCGAGACAAAATTGATCATGAGAGAATACTTTATTTGAGAATCTAACTTAAGATTGATTATGGGAGAATCTATCTTTTACTTTACTTTTTATATCAAAATCAAGGTCATAATCCTATATCCAAATTAGATCACTTTTTAGTTTAAACATCCATAATCTTGTAACTATTCTACGACTTACGTGCATATAATTAAGATTTTACACCAAAAATCACATGTAGAATTATAAGCAAATGGAGCCTTAGTTTCTATGAGGATTTAATAAATCATTGCGATTTTTTAATCAAGTTGTGAACTTGACTTCAACCCTTTAATAATCAAAACCAAAATTGTAGTCAAATGATTTTGACCGAAGGCAATGTTGCTAGTCATTAAAGATCTACTTAGTAGGAATAATGACTTACATTGGAGCAACCTTGTAATTTCCTTGGACATTGGAGTCTAGGCAAGGAGGGAACAAAGTACAGTAATACGACGACTCTACTAGGGTCAATACGTTATGACTCATATAATTGTCAGCCCCTTGATTCTGTGCATTGGTTCCCTATAATCGAGGGATACTTTTTCCTATAATGTACATGCATGTATGATGGTTCTCACCGTATAGCACTACAAGCTATTACACATGTTCTTATAACCTCTTCTCTAGTTCTATCACAAAGCACCTTACTTTGGTGCTTTCTCATTAGTGATTTGCTATGTCTCCTGTGACATCAAGGAACCACTAATTACAATGATTTCCTACATTAGCTTAGACATGCACTGGTTTTGCTTACTTACCTTTCTCCCTGTAGTATGCATTCAAATTTCATGTTCCTTATTATATATATGTTATTTCTATCGGCCTGTGACTGCAGGTCAAAGTGAAAAGAAGGGGAGATGACACCAAGTTTGTTGCTAAGGTATCTATATCATTGTTCCTATGTATTTGAGTGTATTTAAACTGAGGAAACACCTTTTTAGTAAAACATGATACCTTATGTATGGAAACTAAGTTTCTTATTGCTTCTGATTGGTAAAATTTTCTTCCTAAACTTGTTTGGAAAAAAAGGTGTGCATCCTTATCCCTTGCTTATAACGTTGATGAAATTCCTAATTGCTTATTTTCCCTTTTTGTTTATTTCAAGCTTAATATCCCACCCATAATCCCACACAGCTACCTCACTACTTACACCAATATCCTCTCTTGGTCTCCTGCCCTACCAGGCTATCAACTCCTCCAATCTGCCAGAGCCTACCCACTGAAAAACCACCCATCAATGCTATCCTCCCCAGAACAAGTAGACAACCACCACTTGTCACGAATTTGTTCCAACAAAAAAGGTGGTAGGTGTGACCAAATACTGGAAATAAATGCTTATTCTTTGCAAGGGAATTATATTACTAGTGCGAACATGGGGAGATATGGGAATCACTCAATGGTCAATACTTGTTTATATGTTGAAATGGTTGGCATGGCATGCTGTGGGCTTCTAATTCCACAAATCTGTAGTTTCCAGTTTTGCCTTTCTTTATGACTCTAAATTACTGTGTAGCAGTGAAGCACCAACAATCTGGATCACTTGCTTTTGAACCTTGTCATACTTGTTCGTCATCCAAATTACGTAAAGTTATGCATTTGGTCAATAGACAACATGTTAATTGTATGGTGTGGGGGGGGGCGGGGGGGGGAGAGGGGAGAGAGAGTAGGAGAGTTGCTGTGGCTGACACCATCAACTGGAGATGGTGGGTCTGAAACACCTGGAGCAGCCGGCGGCCATTGCATCTGGCACCTGATTCCATTGGGTAGGGGCATGTTGAAGGTGGAGAAACTTCTTGAAGAGTGGGAGAAAGACAAGAGGAATGGATGTGGGATCATCGTAAGCTTGATGTGCTTTGAGAAGGGTCACTGTCAGGATGCTTGTCGCAATAGATTGGGCCACCGTGAGAAAGGTTGCCCCAGACTCCAAACTAGGGTCACAAAGAGTGTTGCCAATGGTGCAGGCCTTGATATCAATCGTATGGTGTCTAAACATGTGTCATGTTGCCATGCACTCAAGATGGGCGTGGTGGGTGTAAAGGATCAACACGATCACATTATGGCAATTGCTCTGCCCATGGTGAACGTCGGGTTTTCCGATTGTATTGAGGAGATGGAACAAAAGCAAGAGTTGGCGGTGGTGGTTCAATGGAATAAGGGGAGTGAATGGAACATTATACAGCAAAATTTTTGTGATAAACGGTGGGGAGATTATCAACTACTACTGTTGGTGGGGAGTTATCTTCCATAACTGGAGTGTTGTGCACAACTAGCCCAAGTGTTAAGAGTGAAATTTTGTTGATCGAGGAAGACATGATTAAAGACATTCGACTTCGCTTTCAATCATGGAATATAGAAGAGCATGCAATGGAGTCTCTGACATAATGGGTTGCTATAACCGGTATTCCCTTGCATGTGTGAGATCAATATTCAATCTGGGACATTGTGTCAAGCTTTGGCATTCTCAGAGGGTGTGCTGCTGAATTGCACAATAAACATGATATTCAGGCAGAGGTGGTATTGGTAGAGGCGACAATAATTCATGAAGATCACAACTGTCATTGGTGAGATTCCGTATTCGTTGTCCTCAATGAAAGTGGGCATGGTTTGGAAATGGTAGTAAAGTGAATGAAGAGGGATTACGACGTGGATTTGGGGAAGGGGATTTGGAGGCGGCGGTCAGAGAGGAACATCCATCGTGGTTTGGCTTGATGATGGCTAGGGTTCAGAGTAGCCTAAGCATTGTGGATAAAGAGGAAGATGTGAGTCCAAGGGGTGGGGTGGAAGAGGTAAATGGAGGCTCACGTGTGCCTTTTATTGGGTTGAACGGGACCTGCCACCAACTGAGTAAAATGGATGCATCCAGTCTAACTTCAATGCACCTAGACCCAAGCCACAACACCGTTCGTATGTGGTACCGACCAACAAAGGTAAGTTTGCGGCACGTGTGGAGCACTTGGGTGCAGATCACTAGAATGCTAAAGTCAGGTCAAGTGAGATGCACCAGGATCTGAGTACCCATTTAACATTGGAGCAACAATCGTCTTCCTCGACAATAGTGTGTGTCATGTCACCACTGCGAGCATGTCGTTCCATTAACATCTGTGGTCAGCTATGGGTTCTTTCCATTGCCCATGCAACCAGGAGCCAAGCCTCTGATCATAGGGAGTATGGAATAGTGGATGAGAGCACAACAGAGCCTGAGCTGGACTACGATGGCACAATGGGTGATCTTTCTCCTATTTCTCTAGGGTTTGGGGGGGCAACTGTATCATTCGGTGGCAGGAGTTAGGTGAGGATATGAGGTCAACGCTCCATTGGATGAGGAAGTACGATGTGCAATGGTCCATTGGTATAATAAATATCCTTTCTTTTAACTCTTCCCTTCCTATCTTCCATAATACTTCCTTTTGTTCTTCTCGTCTCCCCTCTTTTCAGGCTCCATCATGTGATCGAGTAGGTGTGGAGAACCGTAGCGCAGTTACCAATGAGGGAGTTAGTAGAAGTGAGGGTTTATGGAGTGTATTTTTGGTCATACAAGATTTGATTAAAAAGGAGAGGCCTTGGGTTTCTCTTCGGCAAACATTGTTCATGATGTTTGACGGAACTTGGTAGAAATGATGGATCGTACAAAGAGATTGGGGGGCGGTCTCAGACGAGACAGAGTTTTGCAGATGCATTGGACATAATAGTTTATATAATAGGGTGAATTACAATTTATTTCTCTCGACTATTTATATTTTTTAACTTGGTATGTTAAACTTTTTTTAATTATAACTTGTCTCCTTCAACTATGGCAAATTATAATAAACCTCATTTTTAGGTAAACGACGTAAATTTTTTGCATGGTTTGACTATTTTATCCTTTGTAATTTACTATTCTAGGATTAAATTACAGTTAATCCTTCATAACTATTCGAATTTTGCAACTTGGTATATTATTATTTTTTCATTACAACTTATCTCCTAAGGTTAAATTACAGTTTTTCTTCTTAACTATTCTAGTTTTGCAACTTGGTACTCTAAATTTTTTTGTTACAACTTGTTTTTTTCAAATATGGTAAATTACAATAAATTATGTTTTTGGGTAAATATCGCTAAATTGTTTTTTGGTCTGACTGTTTTACTCTTAGTTACAAATAATTCTCTTCTCAACCCATAACATATTGGACCTTGCTTTTTTGACTCATTTGTAATGATGATCACTAATTTTGGATTTATGCTCCTTAATGTTTTGAAGTGGGCTTTGAACTTAATTTATTGGGTAGACTGTGAATTCTTTAAATTGAATCTAGTGGTGATAGTTTGGTTTATCATTGAAGCATGAGATGGACTTTTATTAAGTTGATTATTGAGTTTGATTTATATTTTGGTGATTAATATAAGTGATTATATCAATCATGTGTTGATGATTATGAATTTTGAAATCATTGGACATTTAAAATAGTTAAGTAACGTGAATATTTTATTTAAGTGGATTTGGTACAACTTGACTCAAGTGTGTGGTTGAAATTGATTTATACGTGTGATATGCATTTGAGTTGGCATTGGTAATAGAGAGTGTAAATGTGAGGTTGAGATTTGTTGCAATATTGAAGTGAGTGTTGTCGGTACCTTAATGTAAATATCATTGGACATTTTTTTTAAAGATGTGAAAGGGGCAGTTGGCTGTGCTGTAGAAAGAAGAAAGAGGAGAAGAAGAAGAAAAGAAGGAGAGGAAGACGGAGAGGAGAAAGGGAGAGAGCTAGAGTGAGAGGGAGTTTGGGAGGAGAAGAGGGCCCTTGTTTTTCTCCTTTTAGTCTATGCATGTGTGAGAGGAGAGTGAAGAGAGGTCATAGAGGGCGTTGGAGGTGGCGGTGGTCTTCAGCGACAAGGTTTCGTTGAAGGAGAACTGTTCTAGAGAGAGAGTAGGTGCATGGTGGGAATCCTTTCTTTACTCACATGCATGGGGTTAATCTTGGAGTTGGTAGTTTGTGGAGGTGTCATGAACTTTACGGATCATGAGGGTAGGAGGAGAGGTCGCTAGAGAACTCTTGGGGAGGCGTTGGATGAGGTGGATTTGTTGTTGCTCATTACAGTTCACCAAAGGGAGGAGCACACCATCAAGGTACACATTTCACCGATGGATTTTTATTGCAATTAGAGTTGCAAAAGTGTTGGTGCATGAGTAATCTTGTTGCGTCAATGATTTATAACATTTATTGAAGTTTTTACAAGCTTAAGTGAGCTTTAATGGAGATGGTTGTGCTTGTTTAATCGATATCATGTTTAATTTTTACCGTTTGCTATAAGAGCATGCTAGTTTATTTAATTGATATCTTGACTTCTAGATATTGGAATCTAGAATTTTCAATTGGTATGGTAGATAACTTCTTAACCTATATTTTAGTATATTATACAAATTTTTTTGAGCTTTGTGTCAGCCTGTGGGGAAGAATTTCAGTAGAAGAATTTAAGTTTTTTGACTTCTGTCGTCACATTTTGCTGCACTACCTTGCTGCCTTCATTTGATCATATTTTGATATTTTGATATTAGAATTTTGAGATCTTGGATGCATTGGATAGATGATTTCAATATCTTTAATTTGGTGTATTACATGAATAATTTTGGATTAGTTTGGAACTTTGAATGTGTGATTTTCAATAGCATGAGGGTTCTATTTTCTTCTTGATACTTATGGTATTTTGGCCTATAGCTTGAACTTTGCAGGTTGGATTTTCATAAAATTTATTGGAGTAATTAAAAGACTTAAAAACTTTCAAATTAGTATATATTATCAATATTTTTGGATGTATTAATATTTTGAAAGTGTGAATGTCTTTATGATCTTACTGTCACTTTTTGTTCAGATTGATTTTAATGCCTTGTATAAGACATAACTTGAACTTTGGTGATTTGAATCTTATGAAATTAGTTTTGTTTGAAAGATAATTTTAGGTTCTTTAATTTAATGTAAATTATGAAATTTTCTGTGTGTAATTGATATCATAAATGTATGAATGGGAGTAGTGGATTTTCTACTGTGGTTTGATTTCTAGAATGATCTTTGTATCTCGTTTTGATCATAACTTGACCCCTATATGTTGGATTTTAGTAAAATAAAGTGCATTGGAAAGAAGATTTTATTGTCTTTAAATGGATATATTGTGCAAAAATTATGAATTATTTTTTGACCTCAAATGTTAGAAATTCAATAGCATAATATCTTTGCTACTCAGTTCTCTAGCTTGCCTTTCATCACTTGATTTGGCGATCACCTCAGCTCTGTAGGTTTGGATTTAATGTTTCTAGATGTTTTAGAAAGAAGATTTCTAGATCTTTAAATTGGTATATTGTGTAAGATTTTATGTGTTATAATTAGTGGTGCATATTTTAATATTTTTAGTAGATTCCTTATTGTGTCTCTGGATTGTACATTTACATTAGTGTCTTGGTTAGGCTATAACTTGAACCCTATGTGTTAGAAAATGATGAATTTATTCCATTGTGCAAAAGATTTTGGAATCCTGGTTTAGAATGAGTTTCAAGTATTTTTTGTTTCATTTGAGTCCTTAGAAGTGACATGTTTAGTAAAAGTTGCAGTTTCGGGTTTCTATGATATTCAATGTTGAACATGCCTTCTTATTACGAGAATATCTTGGGTTCCTTAAGTTGGAATCTGATGTTTCTGAATCAGTTGTTGATATGAGTTTAAAATGGTTTTCGAAATGATTTGAGAAAGTATTGAAAATGCTTTTGAAAAATATTTCCATCATTTCCTTTTTGTAGAGATCTAGAGGTCGAGATTGAGACCTGTGGACCAATAAGACTGATACTGATGTCAGGGAGTCAAGAGTACTGGAAGATTGTTCTAATAAACTAAGAATGATTGATATCTTTGGAGGATCATGTGCAAAGTCTAGGTTAAGGTTTCGAGTTGAGTGTTAATAGGACCAGGGGTTAGAATCCTTTGGTGATTCAAGCACAGAGACTTGTGTATTGGCAGAGTTAGGGATTAGATTTCCTTAGGTGGTCTGAGTACCGAGGACGTCAATATTGTGTACCTTGTGAGAGTTAGCCTGAATGTGATATACATGCGCTTTTAGTGGTCTTAGAGTGGATAGATATAATGGCTTTTCAAAGAGAAAGGACCTAGAATGGATGAACTCTTTTACAGGATGATTCGTCTGTGGTAGTGAAGTGTACTTCAATGACTGTTTGTGGTCGATGTCGGTCACTTGGGCTTAAGTAATACGACATGTGTGTGTTGTGGGGTGCCCTATTTGCGATATAAAGCATTCAAATATTGTTAACTGTCTGATACATACATTGAGTGAGTTGAGTGCTTTGTGCTGAGCTGAGTTTCATTAGATCTATAGTGTTTTGGATGCATACTTTTATATTAAGATGTATCTTTTTTTCTAAAATTTTCAGTTGTTTTTTTGAGGTGTCAATATTGGGATGCTAATGTGGCTTGATCTGGTAGGTTTTCGTGTATAGTGGTGGTCTGTCATGCCTACGTGTTCCACTAGTGCGTTGAGGTTCCCTTTCTTATTGTTTTGCAGAGTTAGGTTCTACCTTGTATTACTCTGATTTTATTTCCCTTGTAAGTGTGTGTTGGGAGACTTTTTTAGTGGTCATTCACCTATGCTTTGTTTTTATATCTTACATGTGCAAGTTAGTTGATTCTCTACTTGTTAGTGTATATAGAGGAGTCACTCAAGTACACATCGAGGATTATGGGTAGATACTCTTTTTTGATAATTTATTAATATTATAGTAAAAAGTTGGATTATTTATATTTAAAGGTGTAAATCGGGTAGGACCAGCCCTAGGCCGTCCAACTCAGCCTAGGTTTCGGCTTGGTCTGGCTAGGCTCAAGAGAAGGTTGGGCCAGGTTGGTCCAGGTCAAAGTCGGGCTGCGAGCCGTGCCAGGCCCAAGGCCCAAGCCCGCTTGGCTCGACAGACTAGGCTTATTTGGGCCTATCATTGGGTCCAGCCTGGGCCTGTCCGATTTTCTAGAATATATATATATATATATATATATATATAGAGAGAGAGAGAGAGAGAGAGGGAGAAACATACATTTAGTGCTTACACATCTAGCTTTGTAAGAATACATACTAGTAGTAGCAGTAATAATTCATTTTGGAGTAGATTAAATAAAAAAAAAGAAAAATACGTAAAATCACAACTAATAATGAATTAGAAAATTATTTAGAATGTTAGTTTACTCTTAGTGACATTGAAATAAATAATTTAGATATATTAAAGTGATGGTCTAATATTACAGTTAGGTTTCGTATAATTTTTAGAATGATAAAAATTATTTAATAATAAGTATTTATTTAATTAAAAAAGGACCGACCCAATAGATCGACCCAGTCTGGCTTGACTCGACCCGACCCACGTCTTGGTCCAATGGTGGGCCGTGGACCATGTCAGGTCGGGGTATTTTAAAACCAAGCTCGGTCTGATCCGGTCGAGGTCCATCTGGGCCTACTATTTTTCTGATCGGGTTCGCCCGATTCGGCCTGATTTACATCTCTGTTTGTATTGTGATAAAAAAAGAGATTATATGATTTTTTTAAGGTGTATAACGACTGAGGTTGTTACACAATTCTATGGAGCCGATCAGCTCGATTTATACTGTTAGAATAAATAGATCCTTATATGCATCTTTATGTTATCCAGTTAATAGGTTGTTTGTGGGTTAAGTATATCTTCTCCTATATATAGGAGATTGTAATCCTTTGTTATAAGATAATATAGTGGTTTCTGTCTTATTCCACATGGTATCAGAGCACAGGGAAAAAAAACCTAGGGTTTGAGAGAGAGAGGGTGTGTGCACAGTAGCCGCCGCCGCCGTCGGTAGACTTCCGTCACAACGGTACCATCGGCGACGGCGTATCCATACGAAAACCTCCCCTCTCTTGTCCACTTTTCCTATCCAAAGTCTAGATCTATGTTGTTTGGTTGCCACCGACCCTGTCCCTTCCTGTCCAGGCCATCCGCCAGTCCTGCAAGGCTCGTTCAAGCCGTCCGTGGGTTTTGCCGGCTCCGTCCGTCTTCCGTTGGCTCCGTCTAGGTTGTCCGCTGCTTTTGTAAGTCCCGTTTCGCCCTTTCAAACCCTCCCGTCTCACTGTCAGGAGCCTCCAGCCCCTCCAGTCCCGCCAAGAGGGGCAACCAACCCCCAAAGTCGTCGTTCGTCGTCTCAGGCCACTCGAGGGCCCTTGTCCAGGGATTCCAACGTCGTCTCAACCTTGTAGTCGACGTCGTTGTCTCCAGCCCATTTCCCTACCGCCTTCGCCCTCCAGACGTGTCGTCGGCCCTCCTCCAACCATCGTCCAGGCCAATCCAGGCCTCCACCGACGCTGTCTTGCCCGATCGCCGTCGAGGAAAGGGGAGAGGAAGTAGGAAGAGAGGGAGAAGGGGGGAGAGGATGCGTACCATTGTTCAGTCCAGTCGTCGTTTCCTTCCTCCACCGGATTCGTCTTCCTCGTCGTCGGTGTTGCTGCTCGTCGTCTGCGTTGCTGCACCTGAGGTGAAAAGTGAAGAAAACGAGCAAGAGAGGAGAAGGGGAGAATGAGAAGAAAGGGGGAAAAAGTGAAAGAAATAAAAAAAGGAAATAAAAAGGAAAAAAATAAAGGAAAAGGGGAAAAGAGAAAGTGAAAGGAAGAAAAAAAAACAAAAGGAGAGAGAGAACGTCAAAAAAAAGAAGGAGAAAAGAATGTGTGAGAAGAAGATGATAGAAAAAAAAATATTTGTCTTCGACGATCTTCAAATCTGACATCGTGTTCGTTGTGTGGACATGTCACGTCCACACGTGTTGGTATAGCAGTCCAGCTACCTATTGATGTTTCTGATTTTACGTCGTTTCCGTTGTGTGGACCTGTCAAGTCCACGTGTTGATGCAGTAGTCCGACTGTTTTGTTAGTATGTTTTTTTAAATCAAGTCTTCTTCTTCGTATCCATTTATGTAACAAACAATGCATGTTAGATGCTCCAATTTGAGAGGGAGTGTTAGAATAAATGGATCCTTATATGGATCTTTATGTTATCCAGTTAATAGGTTGCTTATGGGTTAAGTATATCTTCTCCTATATATAGGAGATTGTAATCCTTTGTTATGAGATAATATAGTGGTTTCTGTCACATTCCACATATACCTTTATTTGTATTGTGATAAAAAAAGAGATTGTGATTTTTTAGGTGTACGACAACTGAGGTTGTTACACAATTCTATGGAATTTGATCCGAATATGATCCCTATGGAACCTTTTCTTTCTTACTCATGCTTTACTCGACACAAGTCTCAGTTGTCGATACTCTTTTCGAGTTGCTTGAAACTTTCGATTGAGATATGTTTGTTGATGATAGGGAAGAAGTTTTAAGATCTTTTTGTGGTATTGACGAAGCTTCAAATCATCAGTTTATCAAGTAAAAGAGAAAAAATGATTTGGGAAAAAATATCGAAGGAGAAAATTTTGGTGGTCACATTGGACTTAGGATTTATGACGTAAAAAAAAAAAAGAAGTAGAGAAGAAGAAGATGAGAAAGAACAAACTTCTTCAAATGAAATGTTGTATAGGTCACATGACCCTTCAAATACGTCGGTTGCGTTTTATTATTTAACATAAGTAGTTGAGGAGGACAAGTTGTAATGAAAATAATTTAAAGTACTAAGTTGAAAAATTCAAATAGTTGAGGGAAGTAAATGAAAGAAGATGGGAAGAATGACAAATTTGTCAAAAAAATATTGTAACCTTTCAAACTTGACGGAAGGGCCTTTGTTGTTTAATGGGAGTAGGTGAGAAGGATAAATTGTAACGAAAAAAAGTTTAGAGTACTTAGTTGAAAAATACAAATAGTTGAGGAAAGTTAATTGTAATTTACCTTATATAATATAACTGTGACAATGAGGAAAAACAATGATCTAATCTCACATTAGGGCTCAAAAGAGTACATATATAGGGTAGTACATTAAGTGGATCTTTAGATGGATATCTAAATGCCCTATAAGGTTTAACATAAGACTTAACACTCTTCCTCAAGCTGAAGCATATATATTGATCATGCCTAGTTTGTTACAAAGATAACTATAAGTCTCAATACTAAGTCCTTTAGTGAAAACATCAGTACATTGATTAGACGACTTATTATAGGGAGTAGACACGACTCCTTGCATCACTTTCTCACGAACGAAGTGACAGTCCACCTCGATATGTTTAGTGCGTTCATGGAAAGTGGGATTATTAGCAATGTAAATAGCTGTCTGATTGTCACAATACATGAACATAGGTGAAGGAGTAGAAAAACCCAAATCAGTCAGAAGCGAGCGAAATCATATCATCTCGCAAGTAGTGTGGGCCATGGACTTATACTCTGCTTCTGCACTGGAGTGAGAGAGCACATTCTGTTTTTTGTTGCACCATGTAACAAGATTGCCCTCAACATATGTATAATATCCAGAAGTGGACTTTCTATCTCCTTTATCCCTAGCATAACCAGAGTTTGAATAGGCTTCTATCTGCAGGTGACCATTCCTTTTATAGATCAAACCTTTGCCTAGAGTTTTCTTGATGTAGGCCAGCACCCTTAAAACTTTTAGTCAGTGTACCATTTGTGGTCCTTGTTTGAACTGACTAAGAATCCCCACAATGTAGGTAATATCTGGCCAAGTAACAGTAAGATAAATCTACTTTCCTACCAGTCTCCTATATCTGCCAACATCCTCTAATGGAGGTGAGGAGCTATCTCAAAAATTCAGATTTTGATCCACAGGGGTAGTCTCAGGCTTGCATCCCAAAAGTCCAGTCTCCTGTAAGAGATCCATAGCATATTTTTCTGTGATAGAATCATCCTGTCTCTAGCAAATGTAAACTCAATACCTAGGAAATACTTAGGTCTGCCCATGTCTTTGGTAACAAAGTACTTCTGTAGATAATCTTTTGTCTCCTGAATACCAGTAGTATCACTTCCTATTACCAGGATATCATCAACATAGACAGCCAACAGAATACAACCATCCTTTGTTCGCCTGTAGAACACAGAGTGATCCACTACACAGCGGCGGAAGCCACATGTAGATACAATACTGTTAAACTTTTAAACTAGGCTCGTGGACTTTGTTTCAGTCCATAAATTACTTTCCTAGGCAGACATACTTGATTCTCCTCCTGAGCAACATAACTTGGAGGTTGCTCCATATACAGTAGTTTAAACAGATCACCATACAAAAATGCATTTTTTACATCTAGTTGGCACAGATTCCAGGAGTTATTTATAATCACTGACAGAATGACCCTGATGGAGTTTAATCTGGCAACAGAAGAGAAGGTCTCAGTGTAATCAATGTCATATTCCTGTGTGAATCTCCTAGTAATCAATCGAACTTTGTATCGGTCCACCATATCATATGCCTTGTACTTTATAGCAAACACCCATCTGCAAGTAACAACATTAGTTTGCTTGGTCTAGATACTAGTGTCCATGTCCCACGGGATCTCAATGCCTCCATTTCATCATCCATAGTTGCTTTTCACTGAGGGACTAGGCTTACCTCCTGGTAGCTCCTAGGAATAGGTTCAGAAGAGATAGACAAGGTAAATGCACAAAAGGAAGGATGGAGTCGCTCATAACTCACAAAATAGGATATAGGATGTGCAGTAGATGAAGTACGTGTACCTTTCTGATGGCAATTGGCAAATCAAGATCAACGGGTGACAGATCTGCAGAATATGAAGAGGGATTGGTACTGAGAGGACGTGGTCGTCGTCGATATACCTGCAAGGTGCCAGATACGTCGGTTCCTGCAACAGGAGCATCAATAACATCCATCTCCCCAGTCTCAACCATCGAAGGCAATAGAACACTATCAGAAACAGAAAGAGTGCTATCAAAGAAGCTTTAACCCTCAGAGAAAGTGACATCAGCAGACATAATGTATTTCCTGGTGACAGGAAGATAATAACGATAGCCACGTTAAGTATGAGAATAACCAACAAGCACACTCTGAATAGACCTTGGAGCAAGTTTGCCTAGGTTGGGAGTCAAGTCCTGAACAAAAGTCACACAGTCAAATATTTGAGAAGTGAGAGGAAATAGATCAACCCCAGGATAAAGCCTATGCAATGGAATGTTCCCACCAAGTGGTGTGAACGGCATGCGATTGATGAGGTACACCGTAGTGAGAACAACATCAGATCACAGATACTTGGAGACATGCATCTCAAACATGAGAGATCGAGCAACATCAAGAATATGTTGATGTTTACACTCTGCCACTCTATTTTATTGGGATGTATGAGGACAAGAGGTTTGCTGCAACACACCCAAAGATTCACAATATTGTCAAAGTCTTGTTTGAGTGAACTTTAAAGCATTGTTAGTGCGAAAGACTTTGGGATAAATAGAAAACTAATTCTTTATTTCTATGAAAAATTTCTTAACTGTTTCAAATACACCGACTCTATCCTTCAACAAATACACCAAAGACACGAGAAAAATCATCGACAAATACAATATAATATTTGTAGCCAGACACTGAAGAAGTTCTGACTGGACCCTAAACATCACAGTGGACTAAATCAAAAGGACACTTACTCCTAACTAGACGTAGACCTCTAAAGGTAGCACGATGATGCTTACTGAACTTACAAGACTCACACTGAAAAGGTGACATAGACAACCAAGGTAGAGCCTGTTGAAGTTTCTGATGAGCAGGATGGCCCAATTAACAATGCCATGTGAGCGATGAATTAGCTATGGCAGTAAGAGTTGCAATGCCTCGAGGTATCTCATCTTTAACTAATAGGTAAACACCCTGGCCTTTGTCACGTCCTAAATCAATCTTCTTCTCCGTCTGCAAATCCTGAAAGGTACAGTGAAAAGGAAAAAATGTCACATAGCAGTTTAATTGTTTGGTAATAGAGCTAATGGATAAAAGATTTACAGGAAATTCTGGTACAAAAAGGACTTTATCTAGGATTAATTGAGACGTAGCATGAATAGTACCTTGCCTAATTACCTTATAGGTCCGACCATCAGCTATAGAAACAGATCTAATGTCAGGTAATTTAAAGAGAATAAAGATCATGGCTATCTGTCATGTGAGAGGATGCTCCTGAATCAATGATCCAGGAATTATCTCTAAAGGCAACTGAATTAGATGTACCTGAGGTGAATGCAGTGGCATGAGATGCAACGGCAGGTGTAGACTGAGTCTCTCTGTACTGAAGGAACTGTGCATACTCCTCCTAAGATAGAGTCACTGATTAAGCACTGGTGGAAAGAGCATATGTAGACGTCTGAGTCACCTCTGTGGAAGCTTGTGTCCACTCTGGCTTATCAAACTTTTTCCAACATCTGTCTAACCTATGGTTGGTGCGATCACAATGCTTACAGGGGATTCAGCCTCTAGTATCACCTTGTGTTTGGCCTCCTTTACCAGAATTGCGACTGCGACTGCGACTGCGACCACGACCACGACCACGTGCAGTTATAACAGAATGATCAACAGTGGGGCCAGTAGTAGCAAGCACACCTGTAGAGACATGTAAGACTCTAGCAAATGTGCTTTCCATACTTGGAGTAGAATCAACACCCAAAATCTAGCCTCGTATCTGAGAAGAGATATCCGGATTCAGCCTAAAAAGATAGGCAGCTACAGCAAGCTCCTCTCTGTATCGACGCATGGTAGTAATTTCTGAGGTAAGTGGTTGATACAATCCAAGTTCGTCCAGAAGTGCACGAAGCGCTCCAAAGTGATCTTAGACTGAACTATTGCTCATCTTCAAGGTAAGGATTCGCTCGTATACCTCATAAATCCGAGAAATGTTTTTCTAATAACCATACATTTGTTTGAGGGTGTCCTAGATTTTCTTGGATGGATGAGGAACCATAACGCTACGGGCAACTGTGGGTTTCATGTTATTCACCATCCAGGAGACAATGGTTAAGTCATCGGCAAATCAATCTTCATACGTGTTATCCTTTGCATCCGGAGGAGACTGGGTCAGATGCTTGAGTTTGCGGTATGCAGCTAAAAAGGTTTCAAAACTTTGTGACCATAGCGGATAATTTTTCCCATTCAATTTTTCTGAAGTATCGCTCAAATTCTTAGCAAGAGATTTGCAAGAAGCCATGGCGAATGAAGAAATCAGATCTTAAATAATGCTGAAAATCAATAACTAGTGTCTCTAATAATCAAGATGTAGACGGAGAATACAAAACACAAGCAGTAGTAGCAAAGAAACAAGTAATACGCTAGAGATACGTAGCGTACAACAGTAGTAGATCCACCGAATCCTCACCGATGGTAGTAAAGATGATCTTCTATACTATGTTTACATACGATGTGCATAGGGGGCAATGGCAAGGACCGTCATGGGAAGAAGAGAGACTGGTGCCCCTCTATACTCACTGGATTGGCCTTAGAAGGGCCTACCGGCGGTGAGGACCACGTACCAAGGCTGACGGAGCCACTGGAGGCTGGTCCAGGTCGCCGGCGGCTAGGATGGAGGCCACCGGAGGTTTACCGAGCTCCAGCAGGGCAGGGAGGAGGCGTCGGAGGCTGGAGCAGGCTAAATCGGGGACTGGTACCATGTGACAATGGGGAAAAACAATGATCTAATTTCACATTAGGGTTCAAAAGAGTACATATATAGGGTAGTACATTAAGTGGATCCTTATATGGATATCCAAATACCCTATGGTTTAACATAAGACTTAATAATAGCAATGAAGATTCTTTTCTGGTGTGTTTGAGGCATGAATGAGAAAGGGAAGTGTAGATTGGTAAGATCGACTATTTGAAGGGTAAAACTAAATGTGGTATGCTTGCGAGAAACAAAGCTTGAATCAGTGACTTCAGCAACTTGCTCGGCAGTTGGGGGTTGATGTCTCGATGAGTTTGCATTTCAACAGTCAGTGGGCTCTGCAGGTGTTCTACTTACTATGTGGGATGGTTCCGAGTTTGTTTGCATCAGACAAGCGACTCTTCCTTATCTTACAGTATTGCGAAACCAGCAGAATGGCATGGAATGGGGTATCCTTAATGTATTGGTCCATGTGAACAAAATAGAAGGCATGTACTCTGGGATGAATTCAGAAACCTGGATGAGTTTGGTCTCGACAAATTTGTTATTGGTGGTGATTTCAATGTGGTTCAATACACAGATGATAGGTCAGATAGCAGATTGACAGCTGGGATGGTAGAATTTAATGACATTATCAATGAATTGGAATGGTTAGACTTGCCTGTTTTGGATGTCAGTTTACATGGTCAAATTTTCAGCAGAATCCATCTTTTGCTAAGCTAGAATGAGTGTTTGTGACAGTTGGCTGGTTCTAAATGTCGATTTCGTATCGGACTTCGATAAGTTGAAAAATAGACACTTGTCGGAGAAATATCGGTATGTCGGAATCGTGTCAATGGAAACCATGGTTCTAAATGTCGATTTCGTGTCGGACTTCGATAAGTTGAAAAATAGATACGTGTCGGGGAAATATCGGTATGTCGAAATCATGTCGGTGGAAACACGGTAAAAAAAATTTACATTTGTTAAGAAAACTTCCATTTCGATATCATGTCGGAGTCATGTCGGTAAATTGAAAATAAGACACGTGTTGGAGAAATTTCGGTGACACGCGTAGACATTTAATATCATGGCTGGGACGACCATTGACCTACTTCCAAGGTCCACTGTTTGTCAAGAATCACATCAGATCATATGCCTCTTTTGTTATCTTCAGAGGATGCTATTGATTGGGGACCAAGACCTTTCAAGTTTGAATCTCTGTGGTTCGAGCTCAAAAGCTTTGAAGGTCTGTCTACAGGATGGTGGGCAGATGCAGGACAACAAGGAATAACTGCTTTTGGATATGAGTGGGGATCAACGAGAAGATTTGTGTTAAGTTGAAGTGGGTTAAAGAGAAGATTAAACAATGGGTGGCAGGACAATTAGGTCGGTTCAGTTTGGATTCGAAAAAACTCTGTATCGAGATCGATGAGCTTGATGAAAAGGAAGCACTGCCGGATTGGTTAGCGAAGGATGGAGAAATCTAGAAACTTCTCAAAAAGGAATTGGACATGTGGAACAAAAAGGAGGAAATAACATAGCGTCAACGTTCAAGGGCAGTATGGTTGAAGGGATAGAAAATTCATGTACTGGAATGAAGGTTTGATATTGAAAAGGCACATGATAGTGTGAATTGGTGGTTATTTGGAAGAAGTTATGTGCTACATGTAGGGGTGGGTACGGTTCGGTTTGGTTTGATTTGAGACAAAACCACAAACCAAACCATATAGTTCGGTTTGAACAATTTTCAAACCGAACCGAACCATTGTATCTATTGAAACCGAACCAAACCGAACCATTGTAGATCGGTTTGGTTCGGTTCGGTTTGTGGTTTAACCAT
>JAMKQA010062451.1:0-34660 GCA_024699735.1 Posidonia australis
TTTAAGAGTAGAGTAATATATATTATATATATAGTGTAAATATTATACATTACTTTTTATATTTAACTATAATATATTATAAATAAATCGGGTCCACGGGTCTGGGTATTTTTAGACCCAGACCCGACCCAATAAAAGAGCGGGTCTAGCGGGTCTGGGTCCACAGGTCCATGGGTCTCATTTTTAGGACCCAGACCCATACTTAATGGGTCTAGACCCACGGGTCCTGGGTCCAGACTCGACCCATTGCCAGCTCTACCTACATCTCTCCAGCTCTCATCCTTCCTCAGTGACCCTTTCTATGGCTTCGGTTCTTCCGATGACGATTTAGTCATTGTCGACCTTGCTCGAGCTTTGAGGAGTCTCTAGAGAACTATAGCACTTCACAGGTAAGTCCCTCATCTCCCTGTGTTTCCATTTGTATCATACGTGAGTGTGCAACGCTTTGGAGATTTCCCGACACCGATGGTGCATGCCAGAGGGAGTAACACAATGTGTTTCCATTGTAAACTCCTATTTAGACCTCCTTGGAGTCTCCTCTGCCTTCCTGGACTTCGGCTGGAGTCCACTAGTCTCAGATGAGGCAGTTTAGCACTCGCTGTGATGAGGTAGGTCGATGGAAGGACCAACAATCCTTCTACTATTTTTTGGTTTGATTATGTATTCCTCACTCTCACTTTGCTTCTTGTCATCCCTTGTTCGCCTCCCAAGCTTCACCTAATCTTAGTGAAGCTCGACGGTCGTCTTCCATGGCCAACCGCAGCTTGCTCTAGTGAGGTAGCTGGGAGAGATGATTGAGGGTGCCACTAGAGGAACTAAATTCCCAGGGTGATCCTACCTAGACCGCTTTTGCTTCTAGAGCCATTACATCTCCCTCCGATGCCTTGCTTCACGTCCGCCGACCTCGTTGCCGTTCACTGGAGCCAGCAGATCGGTTCTCCGTTGAGGTAGAAGGGGAGGACAATCCAGCAAGCTCCCTTTTCATTTGTAGGCATGAATGAACTCCTTGTGCCACCCTTATGCTTCTCTGATCAAGCATCAGGCTCTCCAATGCCATCAAATCCAGATCTCCATCAGAATTTAGCAACTAGACTGTCGACGGGTCACACGACTCCTGATGACGGTAGAAGCTAGCGAGCTATCTTGGCGAATAGAATTGGCGGTTACAGGAGACGGTTTCAGCTAACGGATTAGTTGGCGAAAATCATCAGCGAGGGGCCCAGGAATCTAGGTAGTTATAACCAATTTTTTGCTTCTTGGTTTGACCATTCTTTGATTTCTTGAATTCTATTAGAATTCTTTAGCAATCCCTATTTCATCCTAAGGCATATAATATTTTGGCATGATTTGCCAAAAATACCCTTCCTTTGCATTTTTATCATTTCTCCCCTTGTTTTCCAATTTTTATGATTTTTACGATTTTTGATTTGTGTTGGAAATTTATTGCTCATGGGCGTACATTAACAGGCTTGATAATGCTGACATGGACCCGAATACGGATTCTTTTTCCTCTTGTGGCTTTCTCAAGTTTTATCAGTTTTCGCTGTTTTGAGTGACGCTCTTTGAACATTTCTAATTTTCCATGATTTTCCTATCGCTCAAGGGCATACAATAAAGTGGCATTCTTAATGCCTATATGGTCCTTCGGATTATTTTTCTTATCATTTCTCTTTTATTCACTGTTTTCGTGGAGATTTGTGTTATGTTTTCGCATTTATTTGTGGCATGTGCATTAGAAGTAGATAAGTATATACACACTAGATCATGAGTAAGTAGGAAACCTTGAAAGACTTATTTCTCGGACGTATGGGAGTGCCTAACACCATCCCTATGCATAACAAGAATCCTTACCCTTTCTCTGGCCCGCAGAAATTTGCGTGCTATATCCATTAGGTACGGAGCACACATGTGTTTCTTTGCATTGATTTCTTTGAGTTTCTTTTTGTGTTTGGTTTTCCTCGTCTTTCCATTAAAAGACTAGGTGACGATTCCTTTTCCTTCTTTTGTCATCCCGATATGGTCATTACCATTCTTATAGCGTAAGGTCTCTACATTACGCCTTCAAATGGGATATTAGGCAGCCACTACCGTTATATTTTTCAAATTCTAGGATGTAGAAATTCAAGGGGAGTGTCACCTTTGGAAAATAGGAAAGGTCCTGGAAGTGGTATGACTGGTGTTCCCCGCCTTACACTTGACAAAG
This sequence comes from Posidonia australis, assembly GCA_024699735.1. Classification (NCBI taxonomy): domain Eukaryota; kingdom Viridiplantae; phylum Streptophyta; class Magnoliopsida; order Alismatales; family Posidoniaceae; genus Posidonia; species Posidonia australis. The sequence continues at coordinate 2,204 of JAMKQA010062451.1, forward strand.
TTCTCTTTCCAGATCGTCGATTCTAGTTATGAGGGCGTCTGAAATTGCTGCTGATGAGATAGGATCAGCTGATGTGGATGCCACGTATGTTGTATGGGTCGTGCGTGTGCACTCCTCTAAATCTACCCGAACACCTCCTAGTGTCAAAGCATAAAGGCCAGCATACCCGTGCATAGGTGCTGAGTGTAGTGATGTCATGTGTGGATGAGCCTGAATCTGATGCAAGGGGAATGAATGGATTGCATGATGTGTTGTGTAAGATGCAGAGTGAGGGAGCAGTAACTATTGTACTGGTACAGTTTTGGGCAACAAGCTCAAGGCCTACTGCTCTTTAGCCAGCCCGAACGGCTGGCCACTAGGTGGTGAAGTCACATGCTGTGCAAAGTGCAGTGAAGGTGCATGAGGCAAAGATGATGCCCCATCGCCAGAGCAGTGAAGAGCTGAGGCGATGGCATAGGCAAAAGTGTTGTGGGATGAACCTGCAATGCTAAGGTAGTCTGCACTGGAACCTCAGGGGTCAGGGGAAAAGGAGCAGAGGTAGGACCAAGTGTGACCATGTCGATGGAACTTTACATGACTCCTCGATGCGTGAAAACACATGAAGAATCCCGATATAGTCATAGCAAAGATGGTGAATCCGAGGAAGGAGACTTGATTCAGAAACTTCAAAAAAAGATAAGAAAAGGATAGGGAATAGAAATCGCCACCTAGTCTTTTAATAGAAAGACGAGGAAAACCAATCTCAGAGAAAACTCAGATAAACCAATGTAAAGAAACACATGTGTGCTCCGTGCCTAATGGATGTAGCACGTAAATCCCTATGGGCCAAAAAAAAGAGTAAGGTTCTTGTTACGCATGGGGAAGGTGTTAGGCACCCCCATACGCCCAAAGAAATTGGTCTTTCAAGGTTAACTGCTTGCTCATGATCTAGTGTGTGTATGTTTGTCTACTTCTAATGCACAAGCCTAGGATGAATGAGAAAACATGATACAAATCTTCAAGAAAAGGAGAAATAATAAGGAAAATAATTCGAGGGACAATGTAAGCATTGAGAATGCCGCTTTACTTTATGCCCATGAGCGATGGGAAAATCATGTAAATCGGAAATGTTCGGGAAGCGTCACTCAAAGCAGCGAAAAATGGTAAAACTCGGGAAAATTAAAAGGAGAAAATAATCCACATTCGGGTTCGTGTCGGCATTGTCAAGCCTGTTAATGTACGCTCTTAGGCGATAAATTCCCAACACAAATCATAAAATCGCGAAAATCAGAAAATATTGGAAAAATGATAAAATTGCAAAGAAATGGCATTTTTGACAAATCATGCCAAAAGATTATTTGCCCCAAGATAGAATGGGGATTGCTGAGGAATCCAAAGGAAAACCAAGAAGTCAAAGAACAGTCAAATTAGGAATCTAAGACTATCTGGATGCTGGGCCCTACGTCGATGATTCTCACTAACTAATTTCGTTAGCTGAAACCGTCGCTTGCAACCACTAGCTCTCCTCGGCAAGATAGCTCACCGGCTTCTACCATTGTTGGGAATTGCGTGACCCGTCACCAGTGCAGTTGTTGTACTTTTGAATGAATCTCAATCCTTCCAGCGTGAATTGCTTGAGTGTTGACTGGAGATGCTGGAGGAAGGCATGAGGAGGATATTTGACTGACAAGATCGGAGAGCGGTGTTGCAAATCTCTCTCCCCATCAACCTCATCGGAGAAGGTGCTGGCTAGCTTCAGTAGACGTCAACGTGGCCAGGAGGAACGATCTCGGTACCCAGGAAGCAAGCTCAAACGATGAGAAGGCTTCTCTGATGATCTAGCTACCAGGTGACGGCTCAACTATCCCTTTCTCTAAGCTCATCGGTAAGAACTAAGTACGTCCACAAAGCGGTGCCGGCGATCCTTGTTGAGGATCTGGGAGGAGCGGAGGTGGAAGATTAAGTGCTGGAAGAGCTAGGGCAGCGAAACGGAGCGAGACTACAGGCTCACATTGAGGAGGCTGGACGAATTCCTCTACCCGTCTCCCTCGTCGGCGTATACATCGATCGTTCTCATTTGAGGTCGTCGAGCGTCGTCTAGAATCCAGGAAGGCAAGGGAGGCAAGGAGGAAGAAGGAGCATGCACAATATGAAAGGGAAACAACTAATTCCCTCCCCGGCCTACGCCTCCAGAATCAGCGAGGAAAGAGAGAGTGAGCATCAAGAACTGACTCCCGACGGCTCACACACCCAAACAATGCCAAAATGGTGATGGAGAAGTGTAGATGACTTACCTGTGATGTGCCACGCGTCGTTGGAGGCTCCTTGAAGCTCGAGTGTCGTTGACAATGTCTGTGCTTGCCGTTGGAACGCTATCACTGGAGTTGGATCGCCAAAGGGGAATTTGGAGCTGGAGCTGGAGGCAGGCAGTTTCTCCGATCATCCCACTGGAGCGACACAGAGGCCTTTAAATAGGCGATGAAATTGAACATGGACTGTGGATGTGTAACGGCTGGTGGTGGGCAGTGGCGATTACGTCCAGTGGATTGGATTAGCAAATTCAATACTGAAATAAGGGAATAAAGGTCCCTGGAGGCAAGAGGATAAAGGCCGGATCAAATCTTAGCCGTCATTAGTAGAAAATCAAGAAATTAAGCAGCAACAAAGACTTTTCTGCCCTTTAGCACTAAAACAAGGCATTTTGCCAGCTATATCTGCCACTTACTTTTGCCAAATATATACGCTTGGAATCCACGCCACATATATCCAGTTGGAAGATCTACTTGGCCCAATAAAAGTCAGTCATGTAGCCCTTGAGTCCATTGACCACTTACCAAGGAACAATCGGCAGTCAACGGCTGACATGAATGTTGTTGAGGCAGTTCAAAGATCACATCCTCTTCTCTGGATCCATTCATACCTGCCTGTAAAATCTAGGGTGTCTACAGATGCTCCTCCCTAAGTGAGGTCGAGGGTGATCGAGACTGATGCTCAGGGTTGACAGGACACCCCGCCTATTTCTATGGGAGAGTAAGAGGTTAGTATAATGTTGAAATCAAGGGGTATGATAGGATACCAGACTTATCTACCGAAAAGACAGACATTTGACAGATGTCATCCAGGTAGCTTGGGCTACCAGCCCAAAAGGGAATGGTCTAATTCATCTAGGACATGACCAAAAGAGGGCACCATCGATTCCAACCATTTCGAATGGAAATCGAAAGAGACATGGCAAGTTTCGGACTTATCGACCAGAGGATATGGCAAGTTTAGGACTTACCGACCGAAAGATGGTAAGTTTCGAACTCATCGACTGAAAGATGGCAAGTTGACGAATGCCAATTGGATAGTTTAGGATATCAACTTGAAGGGAAAGTACCTTCAGGTTTTGTTTCTTCCGAAATGAGAACCCAGAGGGAAAGGACTTCATCCATCTTGAAGTAAAGTCATGGAAAAGTGTCTTTGAATTCCGTCCTCTCAGACGTGAATCAGGGAGATGAGGAAAAGCGTCTTTGAATTCTACCCTCTCGGATGTGAATCAAGGAGACAAGGAAAAGTATCTTTGAATTCCATCTTCTCGGATGCGAATCAAGGAGACAAGGAAAAGCGTCTTTGAATTCCATCCTCTCGGATGCGAATCAAGGAGACAAGGATAGGCATCTTTGAATTCTGTCCTCTCGGATGTGAATCAGGGAGACGAAATCCCAAAGGCTGAATAGAAGTTTATTTGTCAATATTGACAAGAGAATACAAAGTGTTGAATGATTATATTGCAATTTCAAAAGTACCAGGATTTATATGCAAATTTCCCACAATGGAGATCTTCACATGCTTGGATAATTTGTTGCCTTGCGCAATGCTGAGGAATGATCTTTGGAAGCTGGAGAAGAACTCAGGACCTCTTGGAACACTCTGAAACCTCTCCGGTCATTGTGTGCAATTTCTACGAAAGTGTGGGGAAAATACTGTAATTTTCGTAGTCCATGCTGTTGACCATTTCTAGGGACCTGAACACTTTGCCAAGCTTTACCTGGACATCCTTGGATCATGATGTGTGGAGGTATGTGATATTTTATCTTTGCTCTGCAATATTTGAAAAGGTTAAGGACCTAGATGCAATTTATGCATAACTTCTAGACCAAGTTGCAATTTCACCAATCTACTAGACTTCTTTGGCGAATTCTTAGTTTATGAGGTCCCATGTAAACGGGTTAACTGCAATTTTACTTGGTAAATTGCACTTTAACTCCTGAAACTGATTCTGCATAAAATCTTCCTGGAACTTTGGAGACTTCTCTTCTCGGGTGGGCCCCATTGACTATTTTAGCTACAACAATCAAACTTGCATAAACCAGAGAGCTCGTTTTTCTATTATTTTTGTGATGCATGTTTTCATGAAGTTGAGAGGGCCTGACTTGCAATTTTTGCATTTCAACAGAAGAAATCCCATTCCCTCGATGTTTCATCTAGACCTGTCAAATGGATTGTCTTATGTACCTATCGTGTCGTGTATAAACGTGTATACTATACATATATGTTAAACCTAAACACGACCCATTTAATTATCGTGTACCTAATACTAAACCTAAACACGAATTGTCTGTTAACATGTATATACGATATGACCCGTTAAGTACACGTTTAAGTGAATTGTGTTGTTTTGACACGATAACGATTTGATTGACACGAGTACACGCTTATTGCACGATTACACGTTTAATACAAGATTGCACGTGTAGTATATGTTTAACATTTACACATTTTGTACACGTAGAAAAATTAAAGATAAATCAATAAATCATGAAACCAATCATTCAACAATATTTTACAAGTTCCATTGTTCCATATGTTAATATCATAAGTCTACAACATATCATAAACATCCATTATTCAAAATAATGAAAGTTATAATTTATATACATGATTAGGTAACGTGTACTTATCGTGTACTTATCAGGTTTTCTACCTTAGACACGAAAACGACCCGTTTAATAATCGTGTTTACCGAATAGACATGATATATATACAAGACATGATAAAGATAAACCCAAATACGATTATCTTATCTCGTGTCGTGTTATCGTATCTGACTGGTCTAATTTCTTCCTCTTCTTCGTTCATTACTTCACCCGACAACTGCACTTCCTCTCCTCCCTCACATGACTAAGGCTTTGGAGCTTGAAGCGGCGGTGTACGGCATGTGGCGGTGCTCTCGTGCGGCGGAAGGCAGCGACGTCCACAGGTGGCAGACGGCGTCGGAGCAGCGGCGTGGAGAACGGTACGATGGCGGTCTCGGCTGAGCAGGTACGCCCTGTCTTCTCCTATTTTCCAGTTTTCCTCTGTGTCCATGGGTTGTTCTTGCTTGTGTTTTTTTCGTACTTTGCTTCTCTTCCACCGTCCGTCGTTACTCTCTGTCGGACAACCATGTCCGTCAGGGCTTTGCTGTCGGCGGCCCGATTGGTGGCGGTTGGAGGGCAAGTGACAAGGATGATCCCTTCATAGCACATGTGTGTCGGGAGGCTTGGGGAGAACGACGGGCGGCACTGGTTGCTTAAAGGTAGCTCGCCAGAGATGGGACTTTGTCTGTGATGGGTAGCTCCTTGCGTCGGTGATGGATGGCCAAATAGGGTCACCTCCAGGCTGGTGATTGTCGATCAGCAGCGGTCCCTCATCTTCTGGGCAGTGGTATGCCAACAGGCAACGCCCTGATCCTCTCTCGTATTTCCCTATACCGTACCATCAAATATTGAGAATGATACTTGACAACTTGATTTTTGTTGCCTAACTTAATCAAGAAACTTTGCAGTCTTTTACTTCACCATTGATTTCTATTCAAACGTATGCCGTGCCTTGCTCTGTGTACTATTTATCAGTATATTTGAAAACGGGCTATGTAATGCATGAGAGTTTGATCCCCAGTCAATACCCTGCTGTTTTGGATGCATACTGAGTTTTGCTTCGATCTTCCTGAATTATTCTTCATTGCCCATTCTTGTTTGGATACTATAATTTGGACATCCATGCTTCACTAGACATACCTTACTTAAACATAATGCCATGGTTTGAAAAATTCTGGTTTCCAAGTAATTTAAATATTCAACCTCCAATTTGAATTAATTAGGCTAGGTCCTTAACAAATTTTAGGATTTTAACCCTACTCTGGCTCACATTCTATATCGTCATGTCTGTCTACCAAATTTTCCTTTCAAATTTACACATATGCCTGGTGATTGTGATTTGAATAGTTGCTTTAGCCTCAATACCTGTATTCTGTAACTCATGCACCTTGCTGGATAGTCTTCTATATTTGGTTCTGCCTGTACTTAGTTTTGACTGTGCCTGCTTTCCCCTACAATTTTGTTGGATTTTTGTTACCCTTGACTGCCTTATTTTGTTTTGGCCACCATTGCATATTAATCTGGCTATTCTATCTCTTACCTGTAGTCTGGCTTAGAGAGTGGTGGAGATGACACACAAGCAGTCCAGGGTGCCTCTAGTTCTCAGACTAATACTCTGGGTTTGGTTGGAGGAACGCACACTCAGACTGTGGGACAGAGTTCAGCTTCAGGCTCTCAATCTTTGGGAGCGTTTGATTCGTGGACCCTCACTCACGGCCTTGCTTTGTGTTTTCAGCCTCAGGCTTTTGACTCAGAGTCCCCTACTTCTGCCTCTGCCTCTTGGCCCCGTTCTGCTTCTGGTTGGAGGTCACTTTTCTCCGGTTCACAGTCTCGGGCTTCCAGCACCTGGCCTCATTCCACCGATTCACGTTCTCAGGCTTCTGGTTCGCAAAGTATTGCTGTGCTTGAGATCTCTGAGGAGGTACAATCATGTCAACAGTCTATTTTTTTTTACAGCATTTTGATTAATTGAATTGAACTGAAATTATCTTCTATTTTGTGCAGGAGTTTGGCAACTACCAGGGTCGACTTTTGGACCCAAACCACGTCAACAAGAAACCCTCCTTCCAGGTAACTGTTTCCCTTGTTTCCTGCTTTAGTCAACACCCCTTTCATAATGTCCTAACCCTTCTTGTATTTTGACTTGACAGGCTAGGGATGGCAACCGCATTATGTGGTGCCATTGGCTACCCATGCTCGAGCACTTTCACAGGCTTCCCACCTTCCTCCGCGACTTCCTTTTACATGAGTCGCCATTTGGCCACTTTCTATGTATTTTGGCGATGCACGACCATTACCAATTTTTTCGGGCTTTGATAGAGCACTGGAGGCATGAGATGCACACTTTCCATTTCCCTTTTGGTGAGCTGGAGATCATGTCAGAGCACTAGGCTCTTCTGACCGGGCTGCGCTTTGAAGCGAAGCCTATCACTAGAAAGACGACCTGGGGTTTCTTCCAGGTCTCGACGCTGCTTGGAAGAGACCCATCAGCCGGCAAAAGGGCCTCTTTCATCTTTACTTTATAGTGGTTGCAGCAGTGGCACTTATTTTGGCCAGACCCTGCCCGGGCCTGCACTGTGAGCTTGGCACTAATTCGCACTTCCTCGACATTTTCAGCAGTGCCAATGTTTACATGTTCAGTTTCCTCTTCTGCATGCAAGTTCGGGCCCTCTGGATCATCATCATAGGGCTGAAAATCTGGTGTGTCATGATCGTCCTCTGCTATTTCTGTATCATTCTCTTCCTCATATCCTATTAGTTCTAAAAGGACCTCTTGCTGAAAAGATGGATTCGTGTCTTCAAAGGTGTATATTTGCTCAGCACTCTGCCCTTGATGATACTTTAGAATAGTCACTGTTACTCTGGCCTTTTTGTAAACACGTTTGACACACTCTGGTTCTGGCATACCCAAACTTACAGATGTACCTGGCTGTCCCGCTGCTTCCATAGCCTTATTGTGTGGATGTCTATTTTTATTTTCTGATTTTCTTGGGTGGTATGTACAATGTGTGTGATAGGTGGGAAGCTGTCCTCTGACTGACTGATGTGAATGCTACCGCCCGCATTCTCTCCTGAACCTCACTCAGGATCTTTTTTTTTGGACCCCACTGCTCAAGTGGGGCCAAAATTGGTAGTATCAACTGGACCTGCCTCTCGATTGATAAGAGATAAACTCCTCTAGTCTAGCATTCACTGATCTGTCTTCCTCTAGGACCATGATGGTGACCTGACCCTGCAGAACTGACTGCTCTGCAATGCATTCTATAACTACAGCTTTTCCTTTTCTGCGCCTGAGTTCACTCTCTGCATCCTCCACCAATGTTGCCAGCTACTCTTGGAACAGAACTTCCAAGTCACTGAGCATACTATCAACTTGTACCACTACAGCATCACCTTCCTCTTCATCAGAAACAAAATCCACATAGTATGCACTGGTGGTTTCTCACACTTCAGGCGGTGATTCCGGCTAACTTGGCTATGACTCTATCAAAGCTAACTGACATGCTAGTGAAACTACGGCTGAAATTGCTTTTGCCGAAACTGTAACTACAATAGGATCTATAGGAGGACCTACAACCAACTCTAGAGGCGACAACAAAAGCCTAACTGTCCTTGATGGAAAGGACGATGTTGGACTTGTTATGCGATCCACAACCTCTTCCTCATAGTAGTAGTCCACAACACATACCCACTCTAATCCACTGGTTGGCTCATTCTGTTCAGACTCTGCAACAACAGGACTCTGATTGGGATCTAAAAATCCTACATAACAAAGTTAGTTAAATTCCATGGAATAAAAAGTTTTCGGAACTTACGATTCCTCGAGAATCCATCTTGCGGCTTCCATTCATATCCTAGTCCTTCAAACTCTCGTCTCTTCTTCGCCTCAATTGGTTCGACGATTCCTTGGCCATTTTTTCCTAGAGGTGCTCCATTCTTGTACCCTCACATCTGACAAAGATTCTCGACCATCATAAAAGGATTGTCAAAAGTGGCCAAATGGCTAGTACGCTCGAGAATCAGAATGAAATTGACAGGCTCAAAGCGGTCAACTCGATAGAGCACATTAGATGGCTTGGGGTTAAAATTGATAGTTTGAGGAGACAACGAAGAGATCGCCTTGACTTTCTCCTTTTCAAGATTTTCCGCCATTACAACGACAATGTCGTTGTTCCAACGGAACTTAATTATTCGATGAAGAGTCGAGGGGATGACCTGATGCTTATGGAGCTAAGGGCGCTCAAGCAAGAGATTGAAAGACGGTTCGAGGTCGACAACATAAAACTCTACCTCGAAACAAGAAGGACCAATGATCAAAGAAATAACCAAAATCCCTAGAGCATCATGGTGCGTGTTATCAAATGCCATCATTCCTTTCACAGTTGGGGTAATGTCCTCAGATTTGAATCCAACCTAACTTACAGTTCGCAAGGGGCCGACATTTAAGCCGGCACTATTATCCACCAGAGTAAGAGGAATGCGAAAGTTTTGGTATTGCACTGTGATAAATAGGAGTTGGTTATAATTGGTCCCTGCTGGGGGTAATTCTGAATTGGAAAAAGAGATCACTTGAGGCGTTGCTATCATTCCTACCATGTTCTCCAAGACCGACAGTTGTATTGTTGGGGAAACATGGACAGCTTGAAAAACTCGGAGGAAGGCCTCCCTATGCTCAACTGATGTGTGAATCAGGTCCCAAATGGAAATATCTGCTTTAACCTTTTTCAATTGGGCCATGATGTCAACTACATGTGGGTCCTTTTTGGTAGTGGTGGGATTGGCTCTTGGGGTTACTTCTTCGAGAACAGGATTGGGAATCTAGTTCTCTAGTTGGGATGATGAGGCAATTGACTGGTTGGGCTTGCTAGCTGGAACTAGTGCCTTGTATACTCGTCCTGAACGTGTTACTTCAGCGTACATTTCTATGATGTAACTGTAGGGCATACGATGGGTATCCTATGTCAAATTAATAACCATAAGAGTATGGACTTCCAATTCCACTAGGACCAAAGGTGGTGTGTTTGGTGAAACGGATATTCGCATTTTCTGAACCAAGTCTAGCTTTGGTCTAGCTAACAAACAAACAAATGGTGAGGTGGTTTGCATGGTAGGTCTGGTAGCTATGTGCCTCGGCTTGGCAGTTAACAGAATCATATTGATTGTAGAACTAGAGGCTTCAACAAAGGATTAGCAAAGCTGATGGGGAAAAGGAGTTGAGATTTCATAAATAAGAAGAGAAGGATCAAACAGTGAGGGTGCAAACTCAATAGAAGAGATGATATGAACTCCTGAAGTTCCGGCTGCGTGCTCAGGCAAGGGCCGGCTAATTATATTGCTATGTGCAGATGCAGAAGAATGTGGCATTGTGACCATGCCGGTGGAACCCTACACGACTCTCTAAGGTGCGTGGAAACACACGAGGAGTTCCGATATGGTCACGACGAAGATGGTGAATTCGAAGAAGAAGACTAGACTTGGAAACACCAAAGAAAGATAAGAAAAAGGATAAGGAAAAGGAGTCGCCACCTAGTTTTTTAATGGAAAGACGAGGAAAACTAAAATGCATATGAAATGCAAGAAAAACGATGCAAATGGTTGCGATTGAATGCGTGTGTGCTCCGTGCCTAATGGATGCAACACTTGGCCATTAAAGGCGAGAAAAAGGGTAAGGATTCTTGTTACGCATGGGGAAGGTGTTAGGCACCCCCATACGTCCGAAGAAATCGATCTTTTTAGGTTTCCTGCTCGCTAATGATCTAGTGTATGTATGCTTGTCTACTCTGAATACACATGCCTAAGATGAATGTGAAAACATGCCAAATCAAAGAGAAGAAATGAATAAAAAAGAGAAATGATAATCCGAGAGACAATGTAGGCAATGAAAATGCTACTTTACTGTACGCCCTTGGGTTATGTGGAAAATCATGAAAATAAAAAATATTCAAAAAGCATCACGTAAAACAGCGGAAACTTAAGAAATCCGAGAAAATCAAATGAGAGAAAATAATCCTCATTCGGGTCCATGTCGGCATTGTCAAGCCTATTAATGTACACCCTTAGGCGATGAAATTCCAAATCAAATCAAAATCGTGAAATCGGAAGAAATTCGGGAAATAATGTGAAAACAAAGTTTGAAATAAGTTTGAAATGCATGCATGATGCAAGAGAGTAAGCATGAGAAAATATGCATGAAAAAGGAGAACAAAATGTTCAAAATGCAAGTACGGGTGAAATATGTAAATTTCTAGGGGCCTTTGTGCAAAAATCACATATCCCAAAGATGTTGGGGATTAAATGTGCAAAACTGTACATTTTTGGTCAAAATCAGGATCCCTAGGGTGCAATCTGCAATTTTGTTCGTAAAACATGTGTTTAATGCAATTCTGAAGAAATTCAAGGTTAAAAGTGCAAAATAGTGAACTCATGGTTGAAAATATGAAGTTCAGGGATTGATTTGCAAATATGCCATAAAAACAATGCATTCAGTGTAAATTTAGGATTTAAAATGCAATTCTGAACACATTTGAGTAAAAAATTAAATCTCCAGGGTTTAATTTGCAATTGTGCCAAAAAATCATGCATTCAGAACAATTTTAATGAAATCCAAGGTTTCTGTGCTAATTATGGACTTAAGATGAATGAAAAGTAAATCAGAGGATTTTATGTCAAACAATTAAAACCTAGAAAACATTAACAAAACTTTACAACGGTCCCACTGCAATTTCACAAAGCAGAGCATTATTAAAATGGTTAAAAACTGATGTAAGGACCTAAAAACAAAATAAAAGGACCTAGTTGCAAACAAAATAAAAGAAACAGAGTTTTCTCAAAAGAAGTTTTTATTTAAAAAAAAGGAACGACGGCCGTCGGCGACGGAACCTCGTAATCGACGGCCATCTGGGACGCCTTTCCAGGCCTCCTCGATGTCTGATCTAGCATCCGAACCTACTGTGAGCAAGAGGGAAGGATGAGAGAAAGATCCAACGACTTGGATCTGGCGACGAGCGGCCCCCGTCTTCTCTCCACCTCACTCGTCGGAGTCGTGACTCCTGTGACGTCGATGGGAAAGAAAGAGTCACTGGAGGCTGCGGTGCGGTGCTCCCAGGCTCCAGGAAAGTTGAGGGAGCGGAGAGGAAGAAATCCCACCCCTTAGAGGCAAGAATGGGTGCACAAGCTTCCCTCCCAACCAAGCTCTGCAGCGATTCCAGTGACAGCGGCTGCTGGACACGATCAGCCTTTGAATCGAGGTCTTGGGTGCTTCGGTGTGTTGGGGGAAAGCGGAGGAACACGTCCCGAGGGTCAGAGAGGCGCTGTGAGGCAAGAGGCGCTCGATCGAATCCTACTGTACACCTTCTTTTCCGGCGACGATGAGGGTGCATCCGTCAAGCTTCTCCTGGAGGCTTTTAGAGTGGATGTCGTAGCGTCCAGCGGGGTAGAGAAGCAAGAGAAGATCTAGCCTAATCACAATACACTCACCAGGGCACGAATCATACACTGGATTCGTGCCCCCACCTCCTTCACCGGAAAATTAGGTCCAGCGACCCCAAAATCCACCAATTCCGGCCAAGGCGGCTACTTGGCCCTACTGGAATTGATTGGGGAAGGTAGAGAAGGACCTAAGGGACTGAAATTGAAAGGAATTGGACAGGGATCGAGGCTTACCTGAGCTGGCAGTGGAGGAGGTCACCAGAGACCGCCAGAGCTCGCTGGAACTGGCTTGAACCTTGATTTTTCTTCTCTCTAAGCTTCCTCTCTGATCTGAGACTCCTCTGGTGGCTTTGGTTGGAAGAAAACTCTTTGATTGCTCTCCTCTCAAATTTTCTAAGTTTTTTTTTCTCTCCTTTTCTTCCCCTTTTTCCCCCTTTTCTAAGTTGCAAATGGGGGTATTTATAGAGTTATATGGTTGGGTGGTTAGAGAAGAGGTTAGGGTTGTTATGAAAGTTTGTTAGAGTTGTTAGATTAAGTGGGAAGTGGTAAAGTTTGTTTAGGTGGTTAGAGGTTGTTATAAGTTGTTAAAGGTTGTTATAGGTTGTTATGGTGGAGTGGGAAGTGGTTAAGTTTGTTTAGGTGGTTAAAGGTTGTTATGGTGGAGTGGGAAGTGGTTAAAGGTTGTTATAGGTTATTAGGATTTTGGATTAGGGTTTAGGGTTAGGATTAGGGTTTTGAATTAGATTTAGGGTTTTGGATTAGGTTTTTGAATTAGGTTTAGGGTTTTGAATTAGGTTTAGGCTAGTTTAGGGTTTTAAATTAGGTTTAGGGTTTTGGATTAGGGTTTAAGCTAGGTTTAGGGTTTTGAATTAGGTTTAGGATTTTGGATTAGGGTTTAAGCTAGGTTTAGCGTTTTGGATTAGGTTTAGGATTTCAAGTTGGTCTTGGGGAAAAGTGCTTGAGAGCCCAGTAACCAAAAGTCCATTCCAGAGAAGCCTACCTACAAATCTACAAAATTGGAGTGTGTACTGGCGTCAATGCAGTTGGCGCAAACTCTGTCTCCTGTGTGTTGATGATGATGACCTTCTGGTCAATCAAATCCTGAATTGCACCCCAAAACATGAAACAGTTATCTGTAGAGTGCCCCACTACTCTGTATTAACAGCAGAATAAATCCACTTTAAACCACTGCGGAAGTGGATTCGATGGTGGCGAACTTCTGGAAGCTTCAGGAGTGAGGTAACTTTGGGAAACACGGCACTTAGTGGCTCAACCAAAGGAGTGTAATCCCTCTCAGGTTGTCGAGACCGCCTTGGTCCTAGGTTACGCCCTTGCCTTGCCGGTGCGGGTTGGTACACTGGCTCGGCAGTGGTGGTGATTTGTGATGTGCGTGGTGCCCTAGGTGCAGGGGTACAAACTACCTGATTCTGTGCTGGCAAGCTCACCACACTAACCAGCATAACAGGAGCTCCTACATATGCTACCGCATTCTTGGTAGTGTCCTTCCTCCGTGAGTATCTGGTGTTAGATCCATTGTTGCTATCGTTGTCGTTGCTGGCCCCTCCGTTGTGGTTGGAAGTCATGGTCTGCTTGATGAATGCCGCTAAAGCAGAAAAACTTCTGCTATACAATGAGCTCTCGACTAGGGTGCCAGCTTTGATCAGGTCTGCTTGATGAATGCTCAACATGGCCCCTGTGGCTGGCTACGCTCCTTGGATTATTATCTCAATAGACTCTTCATTAGAGGGTCTATCTCGAACTTGTGAAGCGAGGGCTGGCCAATTCTCGACATACTCTTTGAATGGCTCATGGGGCTTCTGCCTTGTTGCGACTAGGTCCTCACGCTTTAGGACCATGTCGAGATTAAATGAATACTGTTTCAGAAAAGCTTGACTAAGGTAATTCTAGGTCATAATGGTGGTCATATCTAGAGATGTGAACCACTTTAAAGCCGAACCCATGAGGCTCTTCTAGAAAAGGCAAATTAGCAGCCTCTCGTCAGCCTGTAACTGAGCAAGATCACCGCAATACGCCCTATGATGTGAAACTGGACAGCCTTTACCATTGTATTTTTCAAACTTCGGGATGTGAAAATTCGAGGGGAGTACAGCCTCTGGAAAGTTTCAAAGGTCCCAGATGGTGTAAGACTGGCGATCCCCACCCCGCACTAGTCGAAGTGCACTTTCCAGATCGCTCATCCTAGTGAGAAGAGTATCTGGGGTCGCTGCTGACGTTGATTGTGCAACTAGGGCGGGTTCCACTTACATTGTATTTATAACACCCACGTGCTCCTCCGGATCTATCATCTCGCCACCTAGTGTCGTAGCGTGATGACCAATGTACCCGTGCGTGTGTGTTGTTTTTAGTGGCATGCATGCTGAAGCCTGAATCTGATGCAAAGGTGTAGGAATGGCAGTATGCTGTGCTAAACATGATGTTGTGTGTGGGAGCAACAACTGTTGTACCAGTATGGCCGGATTCATAGGCCATTGTACTCCTGCCAGCCCAAAAGGCTGACCACCAGTAGATGGAGGAATATGCTGTGTGTACAATGGTGATGATGCTAATGGCAGAGATGTGGTGCTTGTCGTCGAGGCAGCAGAAGCTGTGGCGACGGCTGCAATGGTGATGTGACAGGTGTAGCATGGAATGTCTAAGTTGGCTGATATGGAACTTCAGGAACAGGACAGATAGAAATAGTCAGAGAAGGATCCAAAGAGAAAACCATGTTCTACAGCTTTTGTGCAAGGGCCAAAAGCTGCTGAGATTGCATAGTGACGGAGCCATCGGTAGCAGTACTGAGGGCCGGAAGAGCAAACCGAAGGGATGTCAAAGGGGGCTGAAGGTTCAAAGATCCGACTGGTTGAGTTCCTATAGAGGAGACGATCGCAGTCAACTGTGTGTCAAGTGTGACTGAGCCAACCAATGGACAAGACATTATCAGATCAGGCGTCCTTGTGGTGGTCACAGTCACCGCTTCAGTTGCAAGCTCTAGACCAATCAGGGTTTGCCAGTGTCCCAAAACTGAATGGCAGGGAACTCAACGTGCCTGAAAGTAACTTTCGTGGAGAGCAGATGAGGTAATAGATGTCAAAATGAGGGAGGAAGGAAGGACGGAAACAGAGGTCTCCTTTGAAGCAGCTGGTATAAAAGTCTCAAAAGCTCGCTGGGCCATAATGGACCATGAGCGGGTAAGGATGGGACTACAATCGCAGATAGGGAGACGACACCTACGAGGAACTATTGTCGAAAGTGATGGATAGCTCGAGGAAGGATAATCGAGAGCAATGCCTCAGACCTGAGGTCACTGAAAGGATCACCCATGCTCCGACCTAGGAACTCGCACCCAAAACACTGTGATCAAAAGGAAAAGCTAGTTTGTAAGTGAAGAGAAAAGACAGGGACATAATAAAAGAAAAAACCTATGAGCTATGCAATTATTTGTTAAGGTGGCACAAATGGCACACATGCATATGAATGCTTCTAATATGCACTCTCTCACCATGCATGTCATGCGTGGGGTTGACCACACAGGACGCACTCATGATTTTAGGTTTTGACTCTGGTCAGAAAAGTAAGGCTCTCGTTCCAAATCTTGGCCAAAGCACAGGTAGTAAACGAGTGGTGCGCTAATGGCCTCGACTCTTGCAGTAGTAAGGAACTATACCCTCTACTAACACCGACATGACTCCGGACTAGGGGGAGTAGACTAGTCACACGTCCTACGTCGAAGCCATAGATCGGGTAACTAGGACTGCCCTTCATAGACTGTGGGTGGACACAAGAGAGGAGAAGATGCATGCTCTTATATGATCATTCATGCACATATGCTTGGTGTATTTTTCTTGCGTTTTATTAAACCAAAGGGGATTGTGAGCATTTGTCTCTAGTTATGCCTTATTATTTGTTTGTCTGAATTTACGTGTTTTATTTTAACCATGAAGGGGAAACAAACATGTCTCTACTCTCCTAGTCATGGCAAATACTGAAAGGGAAGAAAACACACAATCATGATAGCCAAACACTCAACCAATCAAGCAAAACACATGAGCATGGAATGTGCTAGTGTTGTGTTATCAGGTAAGTGAAAAAGGAAGCAAGCATCATAACAAAAGGCATGAATCAGGTCATGTGCATGTGTGGTGACATAGCAATCGTGTAAAAAGCATGTATAGTCAAATATGTACAAATAATTAGGACAAGCAAACAAACACAAAGTGTACAGAATAATGCCAAGCAAGCAAGAAAACCAACACGAAAGCCAGAATTTGGTTATCCCCAGCGGAGTCGCCAGTTCTTGTGTCCATACCTATGGAACCCTGCATGACTCCTCGATGTGTGGAAACACACGAAGAATCCCAATATGGTCACAACGAAGATGGTGAATCCGATGAAGGAAACTCAGAAACTTCAAAGAAAGATAAGAAAAGGATAAAGAAAAGGAGTCGCCACTTAGTCTTTTAATGGAAAGATGAGGAAAACCAATCTCAAAGAAAACTCAGAGAAACCAATGTAAAGGAACACATGTGTGCTCCATGCCTAATGGATGTAGCACGTAAATCCCTACGGGCCAAAAAAAGAGTAAGGATTCTTGTTACGCATAGGAAAGATGTTAGGCACCCCCATATGCCCAAAGAAATCGGTCTTTCAAGGTTAACTGCTTGCTCATGATCTAGTGTGTGTGTGCTTGTCTACTTCTAATGCACATGCCTAGGATGAATGAGAAAACATGATACAAATCTTCAAGAAAAGGAGAAATAATAAGGAAAATAATTCGAGAGACAACGTAGGCATTGAGAATGCTGCTTTATTGTATGCCCATGGGTGATAAGAAAATCATGAAAATCGGAAATATTCGGGAAGCATCACTCAAAGCAGCGAAAAATGGTAAAACTCAGGAAAGTCGAAAGGAGAAAATAATCTGCATTCTGGTCCATGTCGGCATTGTCAAGCCTGTTAATGTAAGCCCTTGGGCGATAAATTCCCAACACAAATCATAAAATCACGAAAATCAGAAAATACGGGAAAAGTGATAAAATTGCAAAGAAAAGACATTTTTGACAAATCATGCCAAAAGATTATTTGCCCTAAGATAGAATGGGGATTGCTGAGGAATCCAAAGGGAAACCAAGAAGTCAAAGAATAGCCGAATTAGGAATCTTAGAATCAGTTATAACTATCTGGATTTTAGGCCCTACGCCGATGATTCTCGCTAACAAATTTCATTAGCTGAAACTGTCGCTTGCAACCGCTAGCTCTCCTCGATAAGATAGCTCGCCGTCTTCTACCATTGTCGGGAATCGCTTGACTCGTCACCAGTTCAGTTGCTGTACTTTTGAATGAATATCAATCCTTCCGGCGTGAATTGCTTGAGTGTTGATTGGAGATGCTGGAGGAAGGCAAGAGGAGGATATTCGGCTGACAAGATCAGAGAGCGGTGTTGCAAATCTCTCTCCCCGTCAACCTCGCCGGAGAAGGTGTTGGCTAGCTTAGCAGACGTCGACATGGCCAGGAGGAACGATCTCGGCACCCAGGAAGCAAGCTCGGACGACAGTGTCTATGCTTGATGCATCGTCAACAGTGTCTATGCTTGATGCATCGTCGGAGGCTCCTCCAAGCTCGAGCATCGTCGACAGTGTCTATGCTTGATGCTAGAACGCTGTCGCTGGAGTTGGATCACAAAAGGGGAATCCGAAGCTGGAGCTGGGGGCAGGCAGTTTCTCCGATCATCCCATTGGAGCGACACAAAGGCCATTAAATAGGCGATGAAATCCAACGTGGGTCGTGGATGTGTAACGGTTGATGGTGGGCGGCGGCGATTACGTCCAATGGATTGGATTGGCAAATTCGATACTGAAATACGGGCATAAAGATCCCTGGAGGCAAAAGGATAAAGGACGGATCAAATCCTAGCCGTCATTAGTAGGAAATCAAGAAATTAAGCAACAACAGAGACTTTTCCGCCCTTCAGCACTGAAACAGGGCATTTTGCCAGCTATATCCGCCACTTACTTCCGCCAGATATATACGCCTGGAATCCACACCACATATATCCGATTTGAAGATCCGCTTGGCCCAATAAAAGTCAATCATGTAGCCTTTGAGCCCATTGACCACTTACCAAGGGACAAGCAGCAGTCAATGGCTGACATGAATGCTATTGAAGTAGTTCAAAGATCACATCCTCCCCTTTGGATCCATTCATACTTGCCTGTAAAATCTAGGGTGTCTACACCAGAATAGAAAGCCATGCCCTGCAGCTTCTTTGCGAGAGCCATCAGATGTTGCGGTTGCATGGCAAAAGACTCACCAATAGATGAGTCAGAAGGCAAGAATGGGAGAGGAATGGACCCTACAGCAAAAGTAACCGCAGTTGACTGAATTCTTGGAACAGGAAACCTCGAGGAAAGAGGTGCATTTGGTAGCACTTCTTGAACCTATGTGGTAGTCATCGTAGTGGATTCGATGACAGGCTCTAAGCGTTAAGTGCCTACGAATGCCCCAAAGTGGGTACATAGTCCCCTTGTACCCTAAAACGGAATGCATGGAGAGAAGGAGCATCAGAAGAAGTGAGAGATGGAGGAACTGAACTCGGGATCTCCTCCAAAACAACAACAGGAGGCTCGTTGGTTGGCTGGGCCTTGGCTAACCGCGAGCAAGTATGAATGGGGCTACGGCGAAGAACAAATGCACGAGTTCTAGGACGAGCTATTGTCAAAAGCGACAAATAGCTCAGGAAAGAGAAGAGAGAAAGACCACGGGAGGCTGCCTGCGACGGAGACACTTGAGCTCTAGTCCAGGACCTCGCACCCAGCTACCTGTAACGAACAAGCAAAAGACCAGGTATCAGAACCTGGACAAAGACGTAGACAAATGCGTGTTATTAGGGTTGCGTGAATGATACACAATGCACATGAATGTCCTAAAATGCGCTCTCTTGCCATGCATGACCCGCATGGGGTTGACCACACGGGACACACTCATGAGTTTAGGTTTTGACTCTGGTCAGAAAGTAAGGCTCCTGTTATAAATCCTAGCCAAAGCGCAAGTAGTGAATAAGTGGTGTGTTGGTGGCCTCGACTCCTGCAGTAGCAACGAGCTGTACCCTCTACTAACACCAACACGACCCCAGACAAGGGAGACAAAATGGCAACACATCCTACAATGAAGCCATAGAACAGGGAACCAGAATTGTCCTTTGATGACTGTGGGTGGACACAAGAGAGGAGAAGATGCATGCTTTCTAAAATGATCATTCATGCGATATACCTTTTTGTGTTTTACTTGCGTTTTATTAAACCAGAGGGGATTGTGAGGATTTGTCTCTAGTTATGTATTATTATTTGTTTTCTGTGTCTTTGTGTCTTTTAGGTTAAGCCGGAAGGGAGGTAATCATGTCTCTACTTTCCTAAGCATGGCAAAGTGCTAAATGGGAAGAAGACACTTCAAGAATGGTATGCAAATAAGCATACTACAAACAAAAGGCATGATCATGGCATGTACTAGTGTTGTGTTGACATGATTGTGAGAAAGGAAACATACATCACATCAAAAAAGCAAGTAATATGGCATGTGAGTGTAGTGGCATAACAAATGTGTAAAAGAAAGCATACAAACTGAAAAGGCATGAGGAAGCAAGCACACAAGTATAAGTAAAGGCAACAAGCAAACAAATGTGAAGCAAGGCAACAGTGGACAAAAGCCAAGTAAGCAAAAAGCACAAAACGAAAGCTGAAAATTAGAATCCCAGCAAAGTCGCTAGTTCCTGTGACCATGTCAGTGTAACGCTGCATGACTTCTCTGTGTGTGGAAACACATAAAGAATCTTGATATAGTCACAACGAAGATGGTGAATTCGAGGAAGAAGAGTCGACTCAGAAACACCAAAGAGGGATAAGAAAAAGGATAAGGAAAAGAAGTCATCACCCAGTCTTTTAATGAAAAGACGAGTAAAACCAAAATGCATATGAATGCGAGAAAATGATGCAAATGAATGCAAATGAATGAATGCATGTGTGCTCCGTACCTAATGGATGCAACACTTAGCCGCTGTAGGCTAGAGAAAGGGTAAGGATTCTTGTCACGCATGGGGAAGGTGCTAGGCACCCCCATATGTCAGAAAATCGGTCTTTCTTGGTAATCGCTTGCTATGTGTCAAAAATGCAATGCATACTTGTCTAACCCTAATATGTATGCTCGAAATCATACTAATGCGAATGCAAAAATCAAACAAGAAAAGCCCCAAGTGAAATTGCACAAAGGAAGAAATAATGAAGAAAATAATCCAAGGGTCAATGTGGGTATTGGAAATGCCGATTAATGTATGCCCTTAGGCAATATGAAACTCATGCAAAACATCAGAAATATTTGAAGAGAAAGCTGGTGCAAAACTGCGGAAGACTTCGAATGCTCACGAAAGTCAGAAAGGGGAAAATAATCTGCATCGGGTTCATGTCGACATTGTCATGCCTATTAATGTACACCCCCGGGCGATATGAAAATCATGTAGAAAATCAGAAATATTCGGGGAGAAAGCTGACACAAAATTGTGGAAGACTTCGAACGCTCGTGAAAGTCAAAAGGATAAAATAATCCGCAACGGGTCCATGTCGACATTGTCATGCCTACTAATGTATACCCTCGGGCGATATAGAAAACCAATACGAAACAAAGATGTAAAGTCAAATCAAAGGTGTGAAATGTTGCGTAGAAGGCAAATTCGATTTGATGCGACAAAGCGTGATATGCATGAGAATATATATACATGAAAATATACATGAAATGCATGTGTGAAGATAAATGCATGAAATATATGCATAAAAATATGATATGCATGAGAATATATATGAAAATATACATGAGATGTATAGATGGCATGTATGGATGTGCGTAGGGTTATGTATGAACTAAATGCATGAAATGCATGCATGCGAACACATATGGATGATGATGAATGCAAGACATGAAATGTCAATGTCTGTGCTGTCCTCAGTGAGCTCGCTGGCCATCCTCGCCTGTTGCTTCCTTCAAGCAAGGCTGTTATGGAGTCTCGTTTTGGTGACTCGCCTCCAAGATCAGCCAATTGGGCTCGCTTCCCATATCCGTCATCGGGATTCACTTGACCAGTCTTCGGAGCAAACCTGCAAACCTCTCTTCTTCTCCCTTTCCTAATGCAAGGGCTACCTATGTTGATTCCATGAATCCACATGGAGGCTAAAATGAAGGAGTCTTGGGATGAGATGAAAAAAGAGATGAATAAGCTGCCCTCCTCCCTTCTATACGTACTTGTAGACACCTCGATTTTGAGGCGACTTGTTGATAGATCGAGTGGCGATGAATTCAGATCTTACTTTCCCAAACAGAATCCTCCAAGTGCATCAAACTAACCTAGAGTCATGGACTAGACCACAGAATTAAATCCAGCGTCCTACTTAACACATTTGATCGATATAGCTAGATAGCACACCTTTTTGGTACATTCTTGTAGCATACTAATATGGCACATCTTATAGGAGCACTAAATAAGCACACCAGAGTGGAGCACCTACTTGGCATACCTATTTGGCGCACATACCAGGCGCACCTCACTGGCACACCTGGCTGGCGCACATAAGTGGCGCACCAGCTCGATTCCAGGTCGCTGACTGTTCATTTGCCTAGCGAAATTCCAGCCATTATACCCATAATCTGCTATAACTTTCGTCCATTATTAGCATAACGATCATTTTCTCTTGGTCTTAGGAGAGGTCTTTTGGTTTCTTGAGCCTTTAGAACTTCCAAGCACTCCTTATATAAACTCTTGGTAGTCATTGGGAGAAGGGGTTGGAAGAAGAGAGAAAGGAAGAGCCTTTGCATCTAGCACAAATACCCACAACCTAGCTTTATCTAGGGCCAAGAACTCTCACCCCTAAGCAAGAGAACATCCACCTAGCATAGGAAAATCCCTCTCACCTATACCCTCCAAAAAAAACCCTTCATCTTGCACCACTTGGAGGCAACTAGGGAGAAAAGAGACTTCTGTTTTTTCATCCATCTCAAGCCATTTGTAGGAGGAACAAGATCACTCCAATCAGGTAAATATCTCTCTTTTTTTGTCATGTAACTTCTACTTTCTTGCAACCATGCGTCTAGCTTTATCCACGTTCACATGATATGTTTGATTTTCATTGTTTTTGGCATTTTGTTGTGATATATTAATTTCAGATCAGATCTCATTTGCCTTATTTTTACGGTTATGCCTGAGTTTATGTCATATAGAATATGTTTGGGTGCTTATATGCTTGGTTTACCTTGTGTAAAGGGTTTGTTAGTTCATTTTACATGGCATGTTGTTTGGTAGTTCATGTTTGTTCATTGAATTACTCTGGTTTCTTTTTCTGTTTGGTTGGTTTTATTCTGGGATGTTTGCTAGACCTGATTTGTGCTTGGAGGTTACCTCCTTCTTTTTTATTTTGCATTAGACCTTGGTTTTAAGGATGGGTGGAGGCTTATGTGAGGTCTTTGATCCATTGAGCACAAAGCCATGATCCATACTATGTGTTTCGTAGTTTTTTGTTTCTCCCATTCTTCTTTGATTCTCCTAGTTGCATCATGGGTGTCCCTTGGACCTCCCAGAATAAGTCTTCAATGACCTATGGCGCTTGAAGCCAAAAGGAACCCATATGAACCCATGAGAACGATAGGAGTAAGAGCAATGTTTTTGAATCATACTCCTCATGTAAGTGCATATTTTGACATCTAGGAGAAGTTTCTATACAGCCTTTAGCATATTTGCAAGGTTTTATATCGCATAGCATATCAGTCAAGCTTACTGTCTGGTCTGTAATTTCTGGGTCTCACTTCAATGGCACACATTGTTAGCACACTTTAGTGGAGCACTTAGGTGGCACACCATGCAGGAGCACCATTCTAGCGCACTAAATAGGCACACCTGCTTGTTTCAGTGCACCAACAGTGGCTTTTTGGCACGGTATTTAGTATGGTTCTCGATTTTTTACCTCTGGTTTTCTGTGTGTGTTCTCCTAGATATATCAGGATGACACCAGTTTGATTTCATACTTATCTATGCATAATAGTTCAGGTTTTGCATGTAGCAAAGCGAGGACGTTGGCCACTCAATATTATTGGATCTATGGTTATATCAATGCAATGTCTTTGCACCGATGTTTGATACACAACTTGAGTGACCTTTTAGAGCATTAGGACACATCCTATAGTCCATCTACCCATATTTAGCATAAGGCACCACCTGCATGTGGCATGGCATTGCATATTGCTCTCGAGCGTACAGAAATAGGCTGAAAAGCCAACATTTCCACATGAGTAAATGAGATACTCTTGAAAGACCGATTTCTCGGGCGCATGGGGGTGCTTAATACCTTCCCCGTGCATAACAGGGATCCTTGTCCAATTTTTTTGATTCATGATGACCTTTTCCATTGGTTTATTGTATAGTTTTTAGTGTTTTGAAACAGTTTTTCTCGTCTCCCGTTTTTAAGTAGACTAGGTGACGGCTCCCACATTTTTATCATTGTTTTTATCACTTTTGCCATGACTTCGTTGGCCCTCGCGCAATTGGCCTTTCAAGCTACTCGAGGTGGTCACCGGCATGGTTATAGGAACTGGTGACTCCACTGGGGATAACCAGAGCCCGACTTTCGTTTTGGTTTTCTGGTTTACTTTAGTTTTTTTTTCCTTTCTTTGTTTGCTCATTTGTTCCTTATCTGTTTGCTTTGACTTCCCCTTTTCTTGTTGTATAAGTTGTGTCTTGTTTTCTTTTATGCATGCCTTTTGTATGGTGGGTGTTTCTTTTTACTCATTTGCTATGCCACCACTTTTGCACATGACCTGAGCATGCCTTTTGTTTGTTGTTTAGTGTTTGCTTTGGATGTTCTCTTCGCTTTTCTGCATGTGCCATGATTAGGAGATTAGCGACATGTTTTCCTCCCTCTTTTGGTTAATAAAAAATTAAAAACAAAAATAAAT
This sequence comes from Posidonia australis, assembly GCA_024699735.1. NCBI lineage: Eukaryota > Viridiplantae > Streptophyta > Magnoliopsida > Alismatales > Posidoniaceae > Posidonia > Posidonia australis. The sequence continues at coordinate 26,494 of JAMKQA010062451.1, forward strand.
AAATAGGACAAACTAGTGACAAATTGCATACTTTCCCTTAAAGTTTAATAAATTTACAAGTAAAAGATTTAAAGCATATTTTGCATTCATCATATAGGGCATGCATCTTCTCCTCTCTTGAGTCTACCTATATAGTTTGCGAAGGACATTCCCAGGTATCTCATTTTATGGCTTTGGCATGGGATGAGATATCAGTTTGTCCCCCTTATTTGGGGTCGTGTCGGTGTTAATAGAGGGCACAGCCTACTGCTTTGGCAAAGGATGAGACTCCGAACGCACTACCCGTTCACTGTCTAAGCTTTGGCAAGGATTTAGAACGGGAACCTTTACTTTCTAACCTTGAGTTGGTGACCCATTTACCCTTGTGCGAGCCTGGAGTAGACGGCTTGTTAGGACACCCCTAGATAGTGAGAGAGCGCATACTAGAGGCATTCATGCATCTGCATTTATACCACCATAAGCATTGCATCTTTTTCTAACCTGATTCCTATTTTTGTACGATCAGTACCGGTCAGTGTGCGAGTTCCTTAGCCAGAGCTTGAGGTTTTTCCTTTCACTAACACCTGATGTGACCTGGTTTTCGACCGCATCTCCTGAGTTATTTGTCACTTTTGACGATAGCTCGTCCTAAGATTCACCCTATAGTTCCCAGCCGCAGTCTGATTCGTACCCACTTGCAATCCACCATGGCCTAGCAAACCAGCGAGCCTCATTCTTCCTTTGTATCTGTCCCTGTCATCACTGCTGCCTCCACCTTTGCCTTAGCATTCGGTGGACGTCCACCATCCCTCTACCGTGTCCCTGTGGCTACTCTGCCTTTGGGATAGTCATCTTGGTCATCTGCTGCTTTTGGAGTCCCAACTGTTGAGTCTGTTCCCATGACCTTTCCCTAGACCCCCTTCACTGCTCCTTCTCAGCACTATGTGTTTCCTGGCACCCAACTGACTACGGCTGTTTTTGTAGTAGCTTCTCCCCAGTTTGGACAGCTGGGTTTTCAGCTTCCTCACTCCTCTTCCCCTTTTTTGACTTCATCTTTTGGAGCCACAAGTGACGATCCCGTGACCGCGCAGCTGCAACAAATGTTGTCCCTTGCCCAATAGTTGCAGGGATTGGCATTGGCGCTCCAGCCCTTTTCAAGCTTGTTCTTCTCGACTCTCGAGTTGCCTTTGCAACCACCCTAGGACCACAGATTGCACCCACTGCACCACCTCCACAGTCGTCGCCATCCCTCGTCTCCCCAGTAGTAGGGGCACCGACATTGCCTTCTATAACACAGCCTCAAAACCCACCACAACATGCATTTCCACTATCTGGTGGCCAGCCTTCTATGCTGGCGGGAGCATAGCCAGCCATGAGCGTAGTTCCCGGGGCCATTCCGGTCTATCAACTCTTGCTCTCGCATTTTGCACCTCCTGTAGCACCACCCACTGCCTTATTTTCACCCCTGTACTAGACACAAGCTTCTTCTTTTGTACCTCAGCTCATAGCACCCGTGCATGGGTGCATTGGCCATCCTGCCATAGCACCAGATGGTGGATCTAGAGGAGCCTTTAGGGGCGACCCATACAGTGTACGCGACACCCGCATCAGCTGCACAATCCGCTACTGTAGTAGCTTCAGATGCTCTCCTTGCGAGGGTGAACGATTTGGAGCGAACACTCCAACATGTGCAAGGTGGGGACCGTCGGTCCTACCAATTCCAGGACCTCTGTTATTTCCCAGAGGCGACTCTCCCTCAGAACTTTCATATCTCGGAATTCGAGAATTATAATGGTAGAGGCTGCCTAATCTCACACCTTAAAGCCTATTGCGAAGACCTCGCCCAGCTACAAGCTGACGAGTTGCTCATCTGCCTGTTCCAGAAGAGTCTTACGGGGCCCGCGTTGAAATGGTTCAATTCCCTCGACATGGCCACCATCAAGACTTGGGACGACCTCACACAGGCGTTCCTCGAACAGTATTCCTTTAACCTCGACTTAGTCCCGAAGCGGGAGGACTTGGTCGCAGTTAAGCAGAGGCTCCAAGAAACATTTGGAGAGTATGTTGGACGATGGCAATCTTTGGCTTCACAAGTCAAAGATAGACCCTCCGACAAGGAGTCTATTGAGATTATGATCAGAGAGGCACAGCCAGCAGTTGGGGCTCTGCTTAGCATACAACCAGTTACCACATTTGCAGCTTTGCTTCAAGCGAGTGCCCGTGTTGAGAGTTCACTGCGTGGCGGTAGTTTTCCGGTACTCTCTTCATTTGCCAAACAGGCCACTTCCTCACATAGTGGCGCCAGCAGCAGCAACAATAACAACAGACCCAATGCCAATCCACTCAAAAGACGAGATCTCTCTAAGAATACTGTCTCTCACATTAAATCCCCTGCTGCACCGGCAAATGTCCATTCGCCCCCTCAGCGTCAAGTAGTCTATGCACCCACACCCACACCTAGAGCACCTCATGCATCACACATTACCCCCACTGCCACTCCAGTTTACCCTACACCACTGGTTAGGATGCGCCCACCATTAGCACATCTACAACCGAAGTGACAATGCCGTGACAGGCGCCACTATACCCCATTGGTGGAGCCATTGAGCATGGTATTCCCAAAAGTCACATCCCTTTTGAGGTTGCTTGAGATTCGCCCGCCACCAAGTCCGTTCCCCGCATGGTATAATACGAATGCATTCTGCAATTTCCATCGGGTCGCAGGCCACTTGACGGACAATTGCCTCACACTGAGGGACGCAATCCAGGACTTAATTAACCAGAAGTTGATTGCCATTAGCACGTAGGCAGCAGGCCCAGCGCCTACATCAGCAGCCGCACAAGCACTACCAGCACATCCCAACATAGTTAGCTAGCCTTTACCACAGCATCCAGCCCCGGGAGCATCAGGTCCCTCGGGAGTCAATTCCGTCTTTCCTCTTGATTCTGTCTCATCTTCTATTTGTCCTACCGATCTTATTCATGATGTATCATCTCCTTTTCTGCGTTAGTTGTATCGATCCTCCCTCGGTGGTTTCGAGAAGTCAATTAGTATGATTTGTCCTACCGTTGAGTCGGAGTACACTGTGGCACCGCCTATCGTATACCCCCAGCCACCTGCACTAGTTTGTCTACAAGCCTAGCCACAATTTGGACCAATCTAGTCACCAGCACCTCAGAGTTACCAAGTTTTGTATCCTCCAGCCATGCTTGTATAGCTAGCAGCCCGTCCCCCGGTTGTCGTCACCCTTATTCATGACTCACGTCGTGGTCCGTACAATTATGCTACAGAAATGTGTGCAGAGGTAACACGATCGGGTAGGGTGTACAAACCTCCAGCACCCAGACCAAATCCTCCGGCACCGAGCCCCGTCTAGTCAGAAGCCCAACCATTGAGAGCTCCAACACCCATAGCACCAGCTCCTATCCAGTAACAAGTTCAATCCCCAAGGCCACCTGCACCAAGAATAGCTCCACATGTTCCCCCCACAAACAGTCAACCTTCAGCAGACATAACCGCTCAGCTTAAGAAAGTTAAAGCTGACATTTCAATTTGGGACCTAATTCACACCACAGCCGAGCACAGGGAGGCCTTCCTTAGAGTCTTCCAAGCTTCCCATGTGTCCCCAACCATTAAGCTAGCTACTCTTGAAAGTATGGTGGGTATGATAGTGGCGCCACAAGTGATTTCCTTTTCGAGCCAGAAATTGCCACCATCAGGAACCAATCATAATTCCCCTTTGTTCATCACTACACAGTACCGGAGCTTTCGCATCCCTCTTACTTTGGTAGACAACGGAGCAGGTTTAAATGTCTGCCCCTAGCATACGGTAAATGCAATTGGATTTAAGTTTGAAGACATAATACCAGTAGTGAAAGGGATGACGACATTCGATAATACGCACTACGATGCACTTGGGATCGTGATTATTCCTTTGACCATCGGTCCAGCCCTCTTTGACGTAGAATTCTACGTCATTGACATTGAACCTTCCTTTAATCTCTTGCTTGAACGCCCTTGGCTTCACAAGCATCAGGTCATTCCTTCAACTCTCCATCGTATGATCAAGTTCTGCTGGGACGACAACGTTGTTGTTGTCATGGCGGAAGACCTAGAGAAGGTTGAGGTGGCTTCTACTGTAGCTCCACAAACTATCCACTTCTAGCTCAAACCCTCTAAGGTTCTATACCGTGTCAACCGGTTCGAGCCGATTAATTTCATTCTTGCCCTTGAGTGCGTCGGCCATTTGGCCATTCGTAGTGATCCCCTTTTGATGGTCGATAACTTATATCGCAAGTGGGGATACGCGAAAGGAACCCCACTTGGGCGATATAGCCAAGGAATCACCGAGTCGATCGAGGCGGAAGAGTGGAAAGAACACGAAGGATTGGGATACGAGCATCAGTACCAGTAGAAGAGATTCCTGTGCTCCGGTAAGTCCCCAAGAATGATCATTCCATGTGATTTGGCTAACTTCACCAGTGTAGGCATCTTGGATCCAAATCAGAGTCCGTTTACAATCTCAATGTCACAATTGCCAGCAGTTTGGATTTGTCCAGAAGAGTCATATCTAGAGAATGATCAGTCAGAGCAGGCCATTGAGCAAATCTATGAGCAGTTGCAGAAATGTTCAACTTTGTTAGAGTCAGGACAGTCGGCAGTGAGTCAAGCAACAGTAATGGAAGACCTAGTTCAGAAGACAGACTCAGAGAGCAGCCTAACGATGACACAGTAGGAGATTTGGACATTTTGTTCCAAGAACAGTTGGAGGTGCTTGTGGAAGACTTAGCAAAGCACGACAGGGTCAAGAAAGAAAAAGAAGTTGTTTCACCATCTCAGCCAGAATTACTAGTACCACCACGGGACCAAGTTTCGATCATGGTCCTTCAGTCAGAAAGAGAGTGTGCTAGACCAATGGAGTTAATCTCCTATCAGCCGGGAGGCAGGTCTAGCTGGTACTGGCAATTTAAGCCTCACCTTAGGGTGAGGAGGAATAAAAAAAAACAACCTGAGTTAGGCTCAGGAGGCAGTACAGGCGGCAGCAATTTCATTAGTCAGCAACAGGACAGCTGTCAGTATGCAGTAGCTTTTGTAAATATTATGGAAAATACAAAAAAAAAAAATCTGAAAATCCTAAAAAATCAAAAAATGTGAATAGAGATGCATCAACCTCAGAAGCAGGGAGCCCCAGGTCATCAGTTGGCCCAGACAGTCGAACTACAGAAGAGGTCGCACAGTGCCATTACAAGAATACGAAAGTCACTGTGACTATCATAAAGCACCATCAGGTCACGGAATTGGAAGAAATCCTCTCGGTTGAAATCACAGATCCAACATTCGAACAAGAAATTCTGTCGGAGCTCGTTGCTTATGAAGAGGAAGATGAGGTCACCGAGGCATATGGTGCAGATGCAGAAAAGGACGATAATGCGCCTTTGTAATTTCAGCCTCACGAGAATGACCCAGAGGGCCCTAATCTACATGTGGAAGAAGAGACAGAGCTTGTCAACATCAGCACAGTAGAAGATGTTAAAGAAACACGCATCAATGCCAAATTATCATCACAAGCAAAAGCAGAATTTATAGCTTTCTTAAAAGAATATGTGGATGTCTTTGCATGGAGCTACGATGACATGGTTGGCATAGACATTGAGGTGGTAGTACACACATTACCACTAAAACCAAATTCAAAGTCATTTAAGCAGAAGCTTCGCAGATGCCAACCTCAGTGGCTGTTGAAACTTAATGAGGAAATCATGAAACAACATATAGTCAATTTCCTCAAGGTCATTCTTTATCTTGAGTGGCTCGCAAATGTGGTACCAGTGCCAAAGAAAGACGGGCGGGTTCGCATGTGCGTAGACTATCGAGACCTCAACAAGGCGAGCCTTAAAGACGATTTCCCGCTTCCCCACATTGATATTCTGGTTGACAACACAGCAGGGCATAAGATGTTATCACTTATTGATGGATTTTCAGGATACAACCAGATCAAAATGGTAAAAGAAGACATAGAGAAGACGTCTTTCATTACCCCATGGGGAGTCTTCTGCTATAGAGTAATGTCATTTGGGCTAAAGAATGCAGGCGCGACATATCAGAGGGCTATGACAGTGTTATTCCATGATCTCATGCATCAAGAAGTTCAAGTGTACGTGGATGACATGATCGCCAAGTCCAAAGAGCCTGAGGATCTCCTCTCCTGCTTAAGGAAGTTGTTTGACCACCTGAAGAAGTATAAGCTCCGCCTCAACCCTAACAAATGTATATTCGGGGTGTCTTCAGGAAAGCTCCTGGGTTACATTATCAATCAGAGAGGAATAGAAGTAGATCCTCACAAGGCCAGAGCCATTATTGACGTGCCTCCCCCTGCTACTGAAAAAGAAATACGTGGATTATTGGGGTGATTACAATATATTAGCTGGTTCATACCACAGCTTACACCCATATGTGAACTGATATTCAAACTCCTGAGGAAGAATGCCCAAACACACTGGAATGATGAATGTCAAGTAGCCTTTGACAAGATCAAACAGATTCTGGCAAAACCTCCAGTCTTGGTTCCCCCCACGCCAGGACGACCCCTGCTATTATATCTCTCAACCACTGAGTATTCCATGGGCACGATCCTAGGTCAGCATGATGAATCAGGGCGTAAGGAGAGGGCCATCTACTACCTCAGCAAGAAGTTCAATAACTGCGAGGCCAAATACAGTACCATAGAAAAAGTTTGCTTATCCTTGGTATGGGCCACTCAGCACCTCAGGCATTACATGATGGCATACCCAGTCCTACTATTATGTCGCCATGATCCTATCAAGTACCTGTTCCAGAAGCCTGCCTTAGTGGGTAGATGCGTTAAGTGGCAAGTTATGTTGTCGTAGAACGACATTACCTTTGTGACACAGAAGTCCATGAAAGGATAAGCGATGGCGGATCATTTGGCCAACCTACCGTTTCCAGAATATCAGCCACTGCAAACACAATTTCCAGATGAAGACATCCTATTTGCAATGGGTGATGCAGAGTCGGAAAATCCTCAAGATGAGCACCAATGGTGTCTATACTTTAATGGCGCAGTCAATAAAAGAGGAAGAGGTATTGGTGCAATTTTAGCAATGTCGCAAGGACAGCTAATTCTATTTGCAAGGAAGCTGACATTTGAATGCACCAACAATGAAGCTGAATATGAGGCATGTATCCTGGGATTACAGGTGGCACTAGAACAAGGTGTCCGAGAGCTTCAAGTATATGGAGATGCAATGCTGGTAATTTCACAAATTAATGGTGACTGGAAGACTAAAGACCAGAAGCTTGTATTATACCATGAGCATCTACTGAAGCTGATTGACGAATTCGAGGTTGTCAAATTTTCTTTCATGAAGCAGGCCAAGAATGCGTACGCAGATGCATTAGCTACCCTGACATCATGGCTATCGCAACCAAAGGCCCAAGCAGCGGATATCTCAGTCACTTGCGTAGAGTGGCCTGTACATTGCATGCACATCCAAGAAGCTGAACTGACAACCAAATTGCCCTGGTATCATGATATCAAAGTTTTCCTGGAGTGCAGCGACTTTCCATCTGACATTTCCGTAACAGATAAGAAGACTTTGATACGGTTGGCCTCTAAATATGTACTTGGAGTAGGGCATTTATACAAAAGATTTTATAACCAAATGCTTCTTAGATGCGTAGACAAGAAAGACGCAGATATATTGATGTTAAAAGTTCATGCAGGCACATGTGGCCTACACATGAATAGAGTGCTCTTGGCCAAGAAAATCATGTTGCAGGGTTATTTCTGGTCCACTATGGAAACGGATTGTTGCCAATTCGTGCGGAAATGTCATAATTGCCAAGTACATGGTGTAGACACCCCAATTTTGAGGTCATTTGGTAGCAGGCTCCTCCGGATGATGCTTTGGTTGCAACCACCAAAACCCTAGCCCACACAAGTCCAATCAAACCCACACTAGCCCACCTGACCCAATTAAACTTAAAATCCAATAAAACCTTAGAACCCACTTAATCTAATTAACATCCACCTAAAAATTCAAATAAAACCCACTTAAAATCCAATAAAAACCCTAATTAATCAAATTCTAAACCCTAATCAAGTGAAAAGAAATTAAATCAATTTAAAATCCATTAAATAAGACAAAAACCCTAATTCAAGCTTAATTC
>JAMKQA010062452.1:0-36707 GCA_024699735.1 Posidonia australis
GAGAAATGAAGGGCCTTGCAAACGAAAAGCCTCGAATATTCCTTGGCACATTCGTTTGCAAGGTAACAGCCTTGGAAGATGGAAGGTCTACAGCCGCAGCCTGCGAAGTGGCTGGGCGCCTACTTGGTGAGCCAGTGATGTGCGCCTGGATGGTGCGCCTACAAGGTGCGCCTGGTTGGTGTGCTAGCCCAGCTCACAGATTTTGCTAATTGGGTTCTGGCTTGCTACAGGCTCCGGGTATGGTTTAAGGGTTGATCACATCCAAAGCAACATAAAGATACTCATCTCGGGGTTACCTCAAAATCGAGGTGTCTACAGGGTGTTTTCTTTTTACACATTTGCTATGCCACCCCTTTTGCACTTAACATGTGCATACTTTTTGTTTGTTAATAGATGGTTGCTTTGCATGTTTTCTTCCATTCTTGTATATGCCATGTTTAGGAGATTAGAGACATTCTTTGCTCCCCTATTTGGTTAATGAAAACATAAAAATAAAAACAAATAAATAATAGGACACAAACTAGTGACAAATTGCAAACTTTCCCCCATGGTTAAGTAAATTTGCAAATAAAAGACTTAAAGCATCTTTTGCATTCATCATACAGGGCATGCATCTTCTCATCTCTTGAGTCCACCTATTGTTTACGAAGGACATTTCCCGGTTTTCTCATTCTATGGCTTTGGCGTGGGATGAGATATCGGTATGTCCCCCCTTGTCTGGGGTCGTGTCGGTATTAGTAGAGGGTATAGCCTACTGCTTTGGCAGAGGACGAGGCCCCAAACACACCACCCGTTCACTACCTATGCTTTGGCTAGGATTTAGAATGGGAACCTTTACTTTCTAACATTGAGTCGGAGACCCATTTACGCCTATATGAACCCAGAGTAGATGGCCTGGTAGGACACCACTAGACTGTGAGAGGGTGCATGCTAGAAGCATTCATGCATTTGCATCTCATACCATCATAAGCATTGCATCTTTTCTAACTCGTTTCTTTGTTTTTGTACAAAGAGTGCCTATCAGTGTGTAAGTTTCTAAGCTAGAGCTAGAGGCTTTTCCTTTCACAGACACCCGGCGTGACGTGATTTTCGACTACATCTCCCGAGTTATCCGTCACCTTTGACGATAGCTTGTCCTAGGGTTCGTCCTCTTGTTCGCAGCCACAGTCCAATCCGTACCCGCTCGCGCTCCGCTATGGCCCAGCGAACCAGGGAGCCCCTTTCCTCTATTTTCCTGGAAGAGGTCCCTATTTCAGTGTACCCTCCCTTTGTCTCTGTCCCTGTCATCATTACTGCCTCCACTTTTGTCTTAGCGTCTGAAGGACCTCTACCCCCCGTACCGCGTCTCAGTGGCTACCCCGCCTTTGGGACCTTTAGCTTGGTATTCTGCTGCTTTTGGGGCCTCAGTAGTTGAGTCTCTTCCCATGACCCTTCCCCAGGGTTCTTTTGCTGCTCCTCCTCAGGGCTTTGTGTTGTCCAGCCCCCTTCGACTGCGGCTTTTTCTGTAGTAGCATCTCCCTAGTTTGGACAATTAGGGTCCCAGCTTCCTGATTCTTCTTTTCCTGTTTTGCCTCTATCATTTGGAGCCGCTGGTGACGATCCAATGACTGCGCAACTGCAACAAATGTCGGCTCTCGCCCAGCAGTTGCAGGGATTGGCACTAGCGCTCCAACCCTTTTCAGGTTTGTCCTTCCTGACTCCCGAGTTGCCTTTGCAACCGGCCCTTGGACCCCAGATTGCACCCACTGCACCACCAACACAGCCGTCGCCATCCCTCGTCTCCCCCGCAATAGGGGTGTCAACATTGCCATTTGCAACACCGCCACAACACCCACCACAGCATGCAACTCCATTATCTAGTGGCCATCCTTCTAGGTTGGTGGGAGCACAACTCGTCGTGAGCGTGGTACCAGGGGCCATTCCGGTCCAACAGCTTTTGCTCCCACATTCTGCACCTCCTGTAGCACCACCCCCTGCCTTATCCTCACCCATGTATCAGACACAAGCATCTTCTTTTGTCCCACAGCACCCATGCACGGGTACACTAGTCATCCTGTCGTAGCACTAGATGGCGGAATGATGGATCTAGAGGAGCCCATAGGGGCGACCCATACAGTGTACGTGGCACCCACCTCGGCCACACAATCTGCTACTGCAGTAGTTCTAAATGCTCTCCTTATGAGGGTGAATGATTTGGAGCGCACACTCCGACAAGTGCAGGGTGGGGATAGCCGATCCTACCAATTCCAAGACCTTTGTTATTTTCCAGAGGCGACTCTCCCTCCGAACTTTCAAATCCCGGAGTTCAAAAAATACAATGGTAGAGGCTAATCGATTTCCTATCTTAAAGCCTATTGCAGTGACGATGCCCAGCTTCAAGCTAACGAAAGGTTGTTAATCCGCCTATTCCAAAAAAGTCTCACGGGGCCAGCATTGAAGTGGTTCATCTCCCTTGACATGGCCACCATCAGGACTTGGGACGACCTTACGTAGGTGTTCCTCAAACAGTATTCCTTTAACCTCGACCTAGTCCCAAAGCGCGAGGACTTGGTCGCAATTAAGTAGAGGCCCCAAGAAACATTTGGGGAGTATGTTGGACGTTGGCGGTCCTTGGCTTCGCAGGTCAAAGATAGACCTTCTGATGAGGAGTCTATTGAGATCATGATCCGAGGAGCACAACCAGTAGTCGGGGCTCTCTCAGCATTCAGCCAGTCACCACTTTTCTACATTGCTTCGGGCGGGTGCCTGTGTTGAGAGCTCACTGCGTGGTGGAAGTTTTATAGCACTCTTTGCATTTGCGAAACAGGCCACTTCCTCACATAATGGTGCTAGCAGCAGCAACAACAACAATAACCATAATGCCAATCCACCCAAGAGGTGGTTTCCCTCCAAGGATACAGTTTCTTACTTTAGATCCCCTTCTGCACCGGTGAATCTCCATCCGCCCCCTCAGCACCAATTAGTTTATGCACCCACGCCCACACTTGAAGCACCTCATGCATCACACATCATTCCCACTGCCACTCTGGTTTATCCTACCCCACCTGTGGGGATGTGCTCGCCATTGGCACATCCACAGCCAAGGCGGCAACGTCGTGGTAGGTGCCACTATACCTCTCTAGTGGAGTCCTTGAGCATCGTGTTTCCTAAAGTCGCATCCCTCTTGTGGCTGCCTGAGATTCACCTGCCACCAAGTTCGCATCTTGCATGGTATAATGCGAGCACATTCTGCAATTTCCATTTAGTCGCAGGCCACTAGACAGATAATTGTCTCACACTAAGGAACGCAATCCAGGACTTGATTGACCAGAAAGTCATTATGATTAGCACACAGGCGGCAGGCACCACGTCCACATCAGCAACCACATGAGCATCACCAACACAACCCAACATAGTTAGCCAGCCATTACCCCAGCATTTAGCCTCGGGAGCAGCAGGCCCCTCGAGAGTCAATTCCATTTTTCTTGTTGATTCTATCTGATCTATTATTCGTCTTACTGTTCTTATTCATGATGCATTTGACCATTTTTATGTCAGTTGTATCTATCCTTCCTTGGTGATTCCGAGGAGTCATTTAGTTTGTTTCGTCCGACCGTTGAGGTGGTCTTTGGTGTAGCTTCAAATCCCGTCCGCTTCGAGCCTAAACCTGTAATGTTCTATACCGTGTCAATAAGTTTGAGCTGGTTAATTTCTTCCCTGCCCTTGAACATTCGTAGTGATCCCCATTTGATGGTCATAAACATGTGTCGCAAGTGGGGACCGTCGAGCCAATCAAGGCGGAAGAATGGAGAGAGCATGAAGGATTGGGATACAAACGTTAGTACCAACAGAAGAGACCCCTACGCTTTGGTAAGTCCCCAAAGATGATCATTTCCCGCGATTTAACTCACTTCACTAGTGCAGGCACCTTGAATCCCAGCCAGATTTTGTTGACAGCCTCAATGTCACAGTCGCCAGCTGTTTGGATTTATTCAGAAGATTTTTTCCATAGAATGATCATTCAGAGTTAGAGCAAACCTGTGAACAATTTCACAGTTGTACAGTGCTGTCAGAGTCAGAACAGTTGGTAGTGCGTCAGGCAGCGGCAGTAGAAGATCTTGCTCAAAAGGTAGACTCAGAGAGCCTGACAGATGACACAGTTGAAGATATTTTGTTCCAAGAACAATTGGAAGTGCTCGTGGAGGACTTAGTAGAGCACGACAGAATCAAGGAGGGGAAAACAGTTGTTTCACCACTACAGCCTGAATCACCAAGACCAAGCTTCAAGAATCGGAGAAAGTTTTTGCTGGACCGATTATCGTCGCCCATCAGCGCCCCTAGCTAGAAAAGTAATACCAGTGATCGTCAACCACTCCCAAGCCTTGCAATACGTTCCATTATAGGCCATGCATCGCTATGTTTCTTGTTTATTGCATCCACACATCACCTAAATCGCATCATATGCATTGTATTTTCCTTTTGTTGGCATTGTAATCATAATATGAACATTGGCATAACCATTGCCCGATGAGGAAAATCGGGAAGCCAGCCTGCGTAGGAAGAGTTTTGATCCTCCTCACGCGTTACTACCTATGTGACCTAGGAGGTAAGGGAGCCAGTATTCGTGGGAAAGTGGACAAAATGTACAAATTCCTAAGGGGCCTGTACCTCTAGAGGGAGAAAAAATGATAGGTCATGAGCGAGGGTGAGCCAATAAAAAAATATATCGGAGCACAAAAGAAATAAGACGGTAGAAGTTGTAGATAGAAGTCGGCTCCAATGAGAGAGGCATGCAGGACGACTCTATACCTTTCACATAACTTGGAGAGGAGTCGAAGCATACACCACCCAAGCCCATATGTTCGTAGGGACTATCCACCCCTTTTTCATCAAAAAGAAAAGGAAGCAACCATCCACCAGCATAGGTGTTTATTACCTCCAAGCAGGGATAGGTTAAGTAAGCATGCCTTTGAGAGAGTAAAAAAAGAAAAAGAAAAAATGAATTATCGAAAAAAGTAGGTATAGGGTCCTAGGAGTTTGGCAGGGAGCCCATTGTATCCCGAAAGCCCATTGGTTGAGTGAGAGCCACCATGAACCCAGGGATCCAGGTAGCACCAAGTGAGTTGAGGACATTCTAGTTCCTTGTAGCAGGCATTGAAGGCTTCCTCAGCGCTGAGGGCATATCTTCTATACACCATGCATAAATCTTACTTCCATCTTATGAGTCTTGCATAAATCATTTGGCATTCAGCATTTTTGATCGCACCACTTTTGCATTTTGCATCGCTTTGCAAGGTGTTTGCCTACGTTCCAATTAGGGCCATGCTAGCTGCTTTTTGAGTCCGAATATTGGCAAAAAAAGGGATCTTCATCCAAGGGCATGCTAACTACTTTTTGGTTGGAAGTAGGCCTTTGACTAGGGGCATGCCAGCTGTCTTTCTAAGTCAAGAAGATCATCGGGACAATACTACTTTTAGGAGCATAAAAATGAGGCTTTTGACAAGCACTTCGAGATAAGCCTATCATTTGACGCAACAAAGAAGCATAGCTGTCACGGCACATAAAACAGGCTGGTGACATGTACGGCAATAGCCCACGGATTCATCGGACTTCATCCAAGGCGAGAGTAAGCTCAGCACATAACAAGTGCCATTTCACTTCAAACTTGGCAATATTCAACAACGAGGATGATATGCTTCAAACCTGCATATGTTCATGATCCTCAGCAATTAGTGCACTAATCAATGTCTGCAGGACATCAGAACAGTTTTTGGTGTCACCACGGTTAGATGCCCCAGCAGATATGATTTAGCAATTATGACAGTTATCCAGTGGGCCCCGTCATACACAAGCGGTGCAGGTATCTTAATTTCCATGGTCCGAAGTGCGGAATGGCTACAAGAATTGCATTGTTATCCTCAGTACTCTGTAACTTGCAAAAGGCAAAAGGCTAAATGCCATGAAAAGAAAGTATATGGTCTGCAAGAGTTCACCAGATGGGTAATTTGCAGAAAACCCCCCTAAGGTTATGAAATTTAAGGGGTAACCCACGAAGGGGGCGAGAAGTTATATTTGAGCAGAAACTCGCAAGCACTCAACAGAATTTCAAGTATCAACAGCACAACAACAATACAGCCAGTAGAAATTTGTCATATAAGGAAAATTCGCAATAAGTCCCTCAAGTTTTGGAAAATTGCAAATAAGCCCTCACTTTTTGCAAACTCACAAACAAAGCCAATTGAGATCAGAACTCCAACAAGGTTCTTTCAGAGGATATTGCATATGCATCTCAGCAAGTGCACCAGTTTCTGTGCTATAGAACCAATAGTGAGCACAATTGCAGTTTTGCCATGCGCAACTGAGCCAACTTCCTTCCTGGGGGACAATCCAGGGATTATCGCTTTCTTTTTTCGGATTCTCGCTCTAGGTAGATGAGATCCTTCTATCCCTTCTTATTTCGGGTTTTCGCGGGCGCGAAGTCCATCTTGTTCGACCTTTGGCTAAGCGGTCAAGATCCGTTCCTTTGCTTTTTAGGATTCTCGTTGGCACGAGATCCTTTTCTTTGGCTTCTGACTAGGCGGTCAGAGTTGACCTTTGATCAGGCGGTCGAGGTCATTTCCTTATCCTTTTCTTTGGCTTCTGATCGGGCGGTCAGAGTCAACCTTTGACCGGGCAGTCGAGGTCATTTCCTTATTCTTTTCTTTGGCTTCTAACTGGGCGGTCAGAGTCGACCTTCGACTGGACAGTCGAGGTCATTTCCTTATCCTTTTATTTGGCTTCTGACCTGGCGGTCAGAGTCGAACTTCGATCGGGCGGTCGAGGTCATTTCCTTATCCTTTTCTTTGGCTTCTGACCAGGAGGTCAGAGTCGACCATCAACCGGGCGGTCGCAGTCATTTCCTGATCCTTTTCCTTGGCTTCTGATCAGGTGGTCAGACTCGACCTTTGGCCGGGTGGTAAAGGTCATTTCCTTTCTTTTTTCCTTGCAAGCACGAGATCCTTTTCTTTGGCTTCTAACCAGGCGGTCAGAGTCGACCTTCGACCGGACAGTCGAGGACATTTCCTTATCCTTTTCTTTGGCTTCTGACCAAGCGGTCAGAGTCGACCTTTGACCAGGCAGTCGAGGTCATTTCCTTATCCTTTTCTTTGGCTTCTGACCGGGCGGTCGGAGTCGACCTTCGACCAGGCGATCGAGGTCATTTCCTTATCCTTTTCTTTGGCTTCTGATCGGGTGGTCCGAGTCAAACTTTGATTGAGCAGTCGAGGTCATTTCCTTATCCTTTTCTTTGGCTTCTGACTAAGTGGTTAGAGTCGACCTTCGACCTGGCGGTCGCGGTCATTTCCTGATCCTTTTCCTTGGCTTTTAACCGGGCGGTCAGAGTCGACCTTTGGCCGAGCGGTCAAGTTCATTTCTTTTCTTTTTTCCTCGCAGGCGCGAGATCCCTTTCTTTGGCTTCTAACCGGGCGGTCAGAGTCGACCTTCGACCGGGCGGTCGAGGTCTTTTCCTGATCCTTTTCTTTGGCTTTTAACCGGGCGGTCAAAGTCGACTTTCGACCGGGCGGTCGAGGTCATCTCCTTTGCTTTTTTCGGATTCTCACAGGTGTGAGATCCTTTTCCTTTGCTTTTGACCCGACGGTCAAAGTTGACCTTTACTGGGCGGTCAAGGTCATATCCTTTTGCTCGACCTTTGACCGGCCGGTCAGGGCCCTTATTGTTTTCCTTGGATTTTTGCGAGCACGAAATCAAACTATTTGACCTTTTGACCGAGCGATCGAGGTCCTATTCATCCTTTTCTTTTGGGTTTTCGTAGGCGTGAAATCCCTTTGCTTGCTATAAGTCCGTGCGGACGGGGCTCTCTTTCTTGTTTGACAAATAGTATGTTTGTCATGCCCCTTTTCTTTGGGCTGGTATCCCCAACAACTCGGTTAACAACCATCACGCTGTTTGGCGACTGGGTTGACAAGACTTGGTTGACTTGTCATACCCCACCTCCTCATGTTAATAACCTCAATAATCCAGTTGATGAGTCTGACAACTTATCATTTTCCTGCCAATGGTTCCATCTGTGCGTGCGATTCCTTTGCTTTTTGCAATAGCACTTCATCATCGCATTCAGCATCAGCTCTTGCATTTGTATTTAAACTCATCATCGCATTGCATTGCATTTTCCGCATTTGGCTCGGCATTCACATGCATGTTTACACTTTGCATTTGCATTTGGTAACAAGTCATGATTTTCGGTGCATCCACCAGATAAGTGACCTAGTGCCTATAGCAAACATCACTCCTCTATGGCCTCAAAACGGGGGTATCTTGTCAACCCTGAGCATCAGTCTCGGTTCCCTCCGTTCTCGACCTCGCTCAGGGAGGGGCAACTGTAGACACCGCGATTTTGAGGTGGCTCGTAGGTGGATCCTCCTGAAGATGTTGCTTTGGCTATGGCAAGCTTAACCACATTTGAACCTTATTTGACATTAGCCCGAGATCATCGCACAAATCGACCATAAGCCTATGGTCCAGCAGCTAGGTTGGCACACCAACGTGGCGCACCACGTTGGTGCACCAATGTGGTGCACCAAGCTGATGCACCAAGCTGGCACACCATGCTAGCTCACAACCGCTTCTCAGGCTGTTGGTTGTTGGCTTCCCATATTCTATGCTTGTAACCCTCACTTGCGAATATTCTTCACAAATCTACGCAAGGCTGTTGGATTTCGAAGCCTTTTGCATCCCAAGAGTTACTCGTTTCCTTTCTCTTTAAAAGGCCCCCTTGAAGCCACTTTTTGGGCTCTTGGCAAATTCATAGCAAACCACCCACTCCTAGCAACCTGCATCCCAACTTCCAGAGCACAATCTCGCGTTCCTGAGCAACCCCAATCAAGTCCAAAGCAACATGGAGGAAATACCTTGAGCCATTCAAGGAGGAGACACCCAAGGAGGTAAGGTTCTTTACCCATTTCTCCATTTAGATTTTACTTAACACTTTGAATAAAGCATGCAACAAAAATGATATATTGTATACATAGATGTTCTTTTATACCTTCCAATGATTTTTGGATATTTGTGATGATCCCTTATATGTCCATTGATTCTCTGGCATGATAAATTTTTCACGGTGTGTTAACAATGAATCATAGTCTTATGTAATCGCATGCTATGGAACATGAACCGTATTGCATCCTTTTTACATGCTTTATCTTTTCTACATGATCCCTGAGTCAATTAAATCAATGTATGAATCAGAGAACCCATCAACAATAACTGTAGTCTCTATGATCTATGAATATGCATGGCTTGAGGAGAGAGTGATAAGAGGGTTTTTATGCTCATTTGTTTAACATGATTAAGTTCTTTGGCATCTATCTTATTGATTTGGGTAATCAATAACCTAGTTGGTTGAATACATCTGGTCCAGGCTCTGAAGTCAGACCATAGTCTGAAATAGAGTATCTAGGGAGCATCAACTTGGCGCACCAGATGGGCGCACCTAGCTAGCGCACCAGCCTGGTCGCTGGGTGCAGCCAACCAACTTTGCATCATAATCTGCATGCTATTCTGATTGTCTTGGACTTTGATTTTCATGATGTTCTATCCCTGATATGTCATGTTCTTATGTGCACGATTTTAGCATGTGATAGTACTGTTTGTTTTAGTTTTTCATCTAGCATAGTCAACCTGTTACTAGGGTCTGGTGAACTGGTTGCCCCATGGACTCCTATTTGAGGAGCTCTTATGCAACAATCCGTGATCTAGAACCGGGTAGCATGGCTGAAACCCATTAGCTTTATTTAGAGTAGGGTTGTGTGGTCTTGTGTGAGGCATATAGCCCTTGAGCACAAGACCCACATCGTGCTTTCTTGGGTTTCTTGTTTCCTTTATGACCTTGTGGAAGAGGGGAAACTCACTCATATGTGATCAGGTCTTTTATAAGTCCATGGTGCTTTTCCAGATGGTCTTATGCATGTTTGCAAGGTTTTATATCGCATGGCACATTAGTCTAGCTTACTGTCTGACCTGCATTTTGTTAAGCGCACCATATAGGCACACATAGGTGGCACACTGGACTGGCGCACCATCTGGCACACCAAATAGGCGCACATGCTTGTTTTTCACTACACACAGTAGCTTTTTGGCATGGTATTTAACATGTTATCTGATTTGCTTTGCCTTTGGTTTTCTTTGGGTGTCCTCCAAGATACATTAGGAGGACTCCAGTCTGTTTTCATCCACATTTATGCATGGTAGCTTAAGTTTTGCATATAGAAAAGTAAGGATGAAAGCCACTCAGTGTTATTGGATCTTTGGTCATATCCGTGCAATATCTTTGCACCGGTGTTTGATCCACCACTCAGGTGACCTTTCTGAGCATTAGGACACACTCTACAGTCCCTCTACCCACATTTAACATAAGGCACCACTTGCATGTAGCATTGCATGGCATATCGCCATTGGGCGTATAGAAACAGGCTGAAAAGCCAACATTTCATATAAGTAAACGAAAAACCCATGAAAGACCGATTTTTCAAGCGCATGAGGGTGCCTAATACCTTCCTCGTGCGTAATAGGGATCCTTGCCCAATTTTCTGGTTCATGATTGACCTTATCCATTGGTTTTATTGCATGATTTTAATGTTTTAAAATGATTTTCCTCGTCTCCCGTTTTAAATAGACTAGGTGGCGACTCCTACATTTTTATCATTTGCTTTTTATTGTTTTATCGTGACTTTGCCGACCCTCGAGCATTTTCCCTTCTGCGCCGAGCTCGAGGCTGTCACTGGCATGGTTACAAAGCTCACACAGACAATCAAGCTTCATGGCCCTAGCACCAATGGTCTTTATCACGTTCCAAGTTCCTCCACTTCTCCTCCATCTACTTTGCTTGGTGAACATGTCACTCTTTCTACTTGGCTCTCTAGGCTTGGTCATCCATCTCGATTAGTTCTTTGTCATATTTTATCTATCTATTCTATTCCAACAAGAGGTCCTACATGCTCATCATCATGTCATATGTCCCATGGGCAAGGCAACATAACCCAGTTCTTCCAAGATAAGTTACTGCTTGTAAACCCCTTGTTCTTTTACATATGGATGCTTTGAGACCTTATCGTGTAGTGGCTATAATTGGTCACAAATTTTATCTTGTTATAGTTGATGATTTCTCTAGATATACCTGGCTTTTTCCCTTGTTTCACAAGTTTGATGCCTTTCAAGTCTTTTGTATCTTTCACAAACAAATAGAAAACCTTCTCTCCTCCTGTAACATTCCTGTGCATCACGAATCAGCATCAGTACTACCCAATAAATTAATTAGTAGAATTAAACTAAAGTAAAGTAAATAAACAATAAATACTAGAACTAGACTGCACCTTAACTTGTTTCTGAAAATGAAACACAAAACACGTGAGTGACTTCAGTCACCCAGCACGTGCCTACAAAAGCCATGGTAGAAAACCAGACTAATATTAGCAATTAGAGTACAACGGAAAAACATCATTTAAACATGTCTTTGCAAATTTTTCTTTTTCTTTTCCTTTAAAATTTCAATGGATTTACAAATCATATGAAACCATCTTTTGACTAGAATCCAGCCTAAAACAGCATAGAAACCCAGTTATATCCAAACTCTGGTTGGAAATTAACTTAAACCACAAATTCAAATGAGACTAGAACATGGCAATAACCACAAAATCACATGACAGTCCTAGCTCAAAACCACACTCGCACAACGTATTTAAAACCTATCGCGTCACCTTGACCACAAGTGATCGACTCGACCACAAGTAGTCAACGAGGAACCAACCCCGACCCTACTGTACTGTCGTAGTGAATCACCCTGTGCAGGAGTTCACCCACCATGGTCTTGTAGGCCTCACAATCCATGACCCACAAGTCACACAAACATGCACAGGGTGTGTCCTCACGACACCCCTTGGTTCCCGGACACCTAGGGACTCACAACCCCAAGCCCAATGAACACCGGGTAAAGAGGGTGGACTGATTTCTTTCATTTGTGCCCTACAATACCTCAAGAGCAACAGTCATTTTCACCCATGTCCATCGTCGGCAACCACGCCATAGAGTACGTGTCGATTTCATGGAGGCCTCATTCCCCATTGGCCATAGCACTACCGCCACGTGGATCTGACCAAAAACCACTAAAAAGTCATTTTCAAAACCATGCATTTCTTTTCAAAACCTTTTTGAAAACATTTTGCATTAAAGAAATCCTTCATGGAACACATTCCACTTCAAGCTAGTTATTTATACAAGTCTTTAAGATTATTTCTAAATAACTTTTAATTAATCTTCAAAAAATAGAGCTATTGACATATGCAACTCACGTCGATCAATCTCGCTAGAAGCCTCCGTTGCTTCCTTGCTCCAAGGAATCATGCCACGTAGATTCACTTCCAAGCAATGCCACTAGTTCAGACTTGTCACCTTCTGTGACAAGTCGTGCGAGACAAATTATAGAGAGCTCAGAAACAGAAGAACTTCACTAGAAAACTTCAGAAAATCACACAAAACTCACTGAATCCATCCTAGTTCTCTTAACTCATAACATATCCTACTTCCTAACATGATTTCTACGAGTTAAAACCAAAAAGAGTGAGAGAAGGGTTGGATGTGTATTGGTTTTGGATTCACCAATGATCTCTCCCTTCTCTAGTAGCCTGACTCCAACGAACAACTCCCTTTTCCTCCCTTGCACCTTCCCTCTCCTCCTCTCCTTCTCCTTCTCCTTCTCCTCCCTCACCTCTCATCTCACCCATTGATGGGTTCCAACGAAGGGGGGTCAAGGCTCTTTTATAAGAACCCTTGTCGTCGACAACCTCCTTGAGCTTTGGGCAAGTAGTGTGGCAGGGCATGGTTGGTGCAAGCGGCTAAGTAGCGATACTGCAAACGACACAGAGATGTGCAATGGCAAGTGAAGTAGAATGACAGTCACTATATTTTTACTACATGATACTGTATTTTTGCTACGTGCTAGTAATTTGTGTTGGATGTCTGTGCTGTTAATACTCGCTGGTTATAGTCATCTATTACTCACACTTTGGTAATCCACCTGGAGTACTCAACTAAACAATGCACTCGGACTACACTGGACTGGCCTAACTAGCCCACCAGCCTAGTAAGGAGGAACAACACACTAATCTCACAAAATTATCACATCCATTAATAATTAAATCTAGGATTACATGGCACATCTAGATTACATCCTTTCTAAATTCTAGGATATTACACCTCCAAGATCAAATTTATACAAACAGATGGTGGTGGGGAATTTATTTGGAAAGCCTTCTCTTCATATTTACATACACATGGCATATCACATAGATTTTCTTGTCTTATACTATGCAACAAAATGGGCTTGTTGAATGTATAAATTACCATATTACATCCACTAGTCATTGCTTGTTGTTACAATCCAAACTCCTTGGTTAATTTTGGCTTGATACCTTCATGACTATGGTGATTTTGATTAACTAGTTACCCACCCCTACTCTCAACAACAACACTCCTTTTCAGCTCATCTTTCATCACAAACCTCAATATAGCAACCTCTGCACATTTGGCTGTCTTTGCTTTCCTTTCTTACCTTCACTTACATGACATAAGCTATAGGCCAAGTTTGTCCCATGCATATTCTTGGGATATGAACCAAATTACAAAGGCTACAAATGTTTTATTCCCACTACCAAACAAATCCATATGTCTCATCATGTTGTTTTTGATGAAAATTTCTTCCCTAGTTTTTCTACATCTTCCAATCAGGCACTTGGCCCATCGACCAACTTTTACATAGACCACTTGTCATATCTCTCTTCCACTCATTCCTTTCCACCTACACCCTTAGTTACACTAGTTGTGCCATTTTTAGAATCTCGTCCCTTTCCACGTAAGCATCCATATCCTTCTTCCTCCTCTATTAACCCTAATCATGTTTCACCTACTACTGCCTCTTCTTCATCTTTTTCCTCTGATGCCACCACTCAGACGACATCTCCTCGACATTTTCATCGCCTCTTCGATCTTCTTCATAATACCAGTCTTTACTCTCTTCCTCAAGCTCTTGCCACCAATATTGTCAACCCACTCCTACATGAACCAAGCTGTTACACAGGTGCGAAGCAGTATCAGCATTGAAGGGATGCCATGAATGACGAAATCCAAGCCCTAATCAAGAACAATACTTGGACTCTTGTTTCCCCTCCTCTTCACAAAATATTGTGCGTTCACGATGGGTCTATTGAGTGAAACGTCGTGTTGACAGCCAAATAGAGTGGTATAAAGCTTAGTTAGTTGCAAAGGGCTATCATCAACAACCTGGCGTCAATTATGATCAGGCGTCCCACAATCCAATTGTTCACCAAACAACAATTTAAACAATCTTTTCTCTAGCCATAACCCACAACTAGCATCTCCAGCAACTCAGCATCAAAAATGCTTTTCTTTATTATTTTCTCAATGAGGATATTTACATGTGCTAGCCACCTGGCTTCACTGATTCTCTCTTTCTAGATCATGTTTGTAAGCTTAATAAAGCTCTATGTGGCTTGAAGCAATCCCTTTGAGCATGGTACCACTGTCTGAGAGTCTTTCTTTCGGTAAGTGGTTTCCACAATAGCTTGGCAAATCCTTCTCTCTTCATCAAGCAAATATCCAGTGGAGTCTTGGTGGTTCTGGTGTATGTCAACGATATCATCATCGCTGGGAGTGATTTAGTTGCCATCAACACTTTCATCACCTCTCTCTCTACTTTTGAGTGTTAGGACCTTGGCACACTTGATTTCTTCTTGGGCCTAGAAGTTTCTTTTACCAACAATAACATTCAACTATCCTAGACAAAATACGCCACTAAGCTTCTTCATCGTTTCGACATGGCCATCTGCTCCTATTGCCTAATTCCTCTCAGTCTAGGCTCTCATCTTTCGGTCACAGACGATGACCCACTTGAAGATTGCACCATCTTTCACAACATCATTGGAGGTCTCCAATATCTCACTCTATCACAGCTAGACATCTCTTACGTTGCCAACTGTATATCATAGTTTCTCAAGTCTCCATGAGCATCACATCTTGCAGTGGCTAAAAGAATCGTTTGATACTGTGGATGCAGAATTGGGGTGTTGATGAGGATCATCGACGTGTCCACTCACTTCGACGTCCTTTGTGATTACCACTTGTCGATTTGTCTATACCGATTGACAAGATGCCTCGTGAGAGTTGGGGTTGATTTGTTGATACAGGTTATCGATTCACTGGATTGACGACAAGATGTCATCCAGCAGTGTCCTCATGCTATGTGTTCTTCCTTCCCTTCAAAACAAACAAAAATGAATATGGATTAGTTCTAGGTGTTGTAAAAAAAATCAGAAAAATAACAATAAATAACATGAATAATAAACTAATACTAACAGAGGGCTATCCCCGCATGCATTTGCCACGGGCTAATCTATGTCATGTAATGGATTTATGTAATAAAAATGCAATAATTGGTGTAGACACCCTTGTTTCTGGGTAATGTTGGCAGACGGACATGGCAAAGAGCGCAACTGGACGGCTGACCTAGATTTCCCTAATTCCCCAACCAAGCCCATGAAACTAAACCAACCTAGAAAACCCCTAGTTCCTCCTAACACCTTTCATCCAACTAAGCGTAAAACCTGAAACCCAGCCCGTGTGCTCTAGGCCAACGACACGTGGGGCCCAAGCACCCGTCAGGGCTAAGGTAGCATTGCGGGCGTCGCTTGACTGGTCATTTTCGTTGTACGACCTCGTACCTCATACGAGCGACACCATGCACATAAAGTTGACTTGTCTCCCAACGTGCCTGACATCCCTCAGCCTTCCCACGCCCTGTCACCAGTCTCCCATGCCCTGCACTAGTTCGGCTGACACGTAAGGCCTGCGGCAATGCCGGTGAGCCTTCCCCTGCCATCTCTGACAATTGAACCATGCCCTACCATCACCACCTACCACTAGGAACCACGACCAAAACCACCCCGACATCCCTCAGCTAGTTGACCCAGAGCATTCATGAGAAGGAGAGTAGAGAGAATCCTAAGAGTAACCTCGTTGGAGAATTCGAACCCAATCCACGAGTCCTGACCAGCCCCATTGCTTCCCATTCTGGGGAACTTCCTAAGCTTCCCAGCATCCCCCCGCATGTCCTCAAGCCATTCCCAGGCCTTCACAAGCCCTGCATCTGACCGTCCCACCTCCTTGCTGGAGCTTCCCTATCCACCGACGTCGGTGACGCTCCCCTAGACGTCCATAGGTACAACTCTTCTCACAAGACTATCATAGGAATACCTAGCAGCCCTTTTGCTTCATTCCTTTGTAGTTTATTTCGCGTTATCGTTACTCTTGTGCATCCCGTCACTATCCCCGCCGACAAACGGTGATCCCCGGCGTGAGGCTGCCCTAGTTTTTGAATGCTCGGTTTGGCCGTCCAACGACATCCCTCCACCTCTCGAAGCGGTCCAATTGATTCTCCAAGCTGGAAACCTCCCGTGGAGGCTCGTCGAAGGAGAATTAGCACTAACACTGGTGACGGAGGAGGGGAGGAGTGTCCACTGCAATTCATTGGTTACACGACATTTGCATCTCATCCTAGTGGTCCTCCAAAGCTTCCAGACATATCCCTAGGCCAAGGGATGCTCCACCTTCCAGGGAGGAGGCAATGAAGGAGATGAGCCTGGACTTGTTTCATGCACGCGTCGTGATTGTGCACCCCTCATGTCCGTATAGACCAGGGCATGGATTGGGTCAGGTCCTACGAAACCATGGTCACTGACCCTACTATAGGCCATTCATGCATGTTTTGTTTCTTTTGGCATGTTTTCACTCTCTGGTTTGCTCTGATTTCCTGTTAATGATTTGGGTTCTCCGTTAAGTTTGGTTTCCTCGACTTTGATGCTTGCGTGAGCTCTTAGTGTGATTTCTTCCCACACACCTCGATGGTTGCTTCACAGTGATATCTTTGTGTTGTGGGTATGGCAATGATGGCAAATGATCATGGCATCCCTAGGAACATGTGTCTGCACTGCGCGAACGACGTGCGCATGGCACATTCGCGGGGCATCTAGGGAGTAACTCCAACCCAACCTAGCTAGTAGGCCCACCTGCTTTCCGTCTTGTGCTTTACTTGTTGTTTCCCAATTCGATTATGCATTTCTTTTAGTTTGGTTTGTTACCTTAATCACATGATTTGTTCCTCTTGCATCATCCATATAACCCCATTAACCGGCATCAAGTGCCTACATTTCCATGCACGCGAGCAAGATACCGAGAAACACCGACTCGTCGGGCGTGCAGGCGTGCCTAACACCTTCCCTGCACGTAATAGGAGTCCTTACCCTTTCTTCGGTTCGCCATGATCCGTGTGTCGAACCCATTTGGCATGAGTCATCTTACTTTGCATTCGATTTTGAGTTTTGATTCTTCAATACCATTTTCCTCATCTTCCCGTTTTAAATAGACTAGGTGGTGACTCCACGTTTTCATTTTTGCATAGTTTCCAGTGTTTTCGAGTCATTTTTTTTCCACCCCTCGAATCACCAGACTCACCATGGCCCTACCGACTCCCATGCGGTCCCGATCGCGTGGGGAGTGTGGTTCCCCCCCACCTGCATGGTCACAGGAACTGGCGACTTTGCTGGGGAAAAGACAGACTCCGGCTTTCGTTTTCGGTTCTTCCTCGTCTACATGTTCTTCTCTTGTATGGACTTGATATGTTATGCCGTATGAATGATGCATGTTTTACTTTACACCAATATAATTTGACCACATCACAATGCACATGCCATGATACCTACCTTATGATGTGTTCGATGTTTTTATCTTTTCACTACCATAATACCACGACACTTGCACATGCCATGATCTTGCCTTTTGCTTGTTGTTTACTTGCTTGTTTGCCTTACTTGTGTGTTTTCTTCCCTTTTTGCATTTGACATGACTAGGAGAACATAGACATGTTTGCCTTCCCCTCCTGGTTTAAAATAAAACACACAAACTCAGAGAAACAATTAATAAGGCAAAACTAGAGACCAATTCAAACTCTCCCCTTTGGTTAATAAAATGCAAGTAAAAGACACAAAAGCATATTGCATGATTGAATCATATAGGAGCATGCATTTCTCTCCTCTTAGTCCACCTATAGTCTGCGAAGGCCAATTCCGGTTCTCTTGTCTTATAACTTTGGCGTAGGATTTGATGCTGGACAGTCTCCCCTTGTCCGGGGTTGTGACGGTATTAGTAGAGGGTACAACCCATGCTTTGGCAGGGTCGAGGCTCCCAATGCACCACCGTTCCACAACTTTGGCATGGGACGAAACCTTACTTTCTGCCTTGAGTCGGAGACCAGTTCACCCCGAGAGCATCCGAAGTAGACAACCTCCTAGGAAACACTTAGATGGTGAGAGACTGTACACTAGTTGCATCCATGTGCATGTGTGCCATTCATACCACTTAATTAACATTGCATTGCTTATCCTTAGGTTTTGATACTTGCTTTTGTCTCTCTTATCCACAGGTTTGCATGCGAGTCCTTTGACTTGAGCTCGAGTGCCCCCTCTCAATTTCTTTATTGTGTGACACCTGTTCTCAGTCTTCCTCGAGCTTTTGTCGCTTTCGACGATAGCTCATCGTAGGCTCTGTCCTTCCTTCAGCTACCGTAGCCCTATTTGCACTCGCTCACGTTTTGCCATGGCCCAGCTCGTCAGCGAGGCTCTTTCTGCTGTCACCTCTGAGGGTATCGCCACTTCGATCCCCTCGTCCCTTTTCCTGACTTCCTCAGCTGCCTCTTCCCCCTATGTCAGCCTTTTCTAGGCCCATAAGGCATCTTCTCCTTTTGTGTTGGGACACTGACGGACCCTGTCCGGTTTGGAGCCCATCACTGAGTCCGTTGCGGTTACCGCCACCCGAGCTCCGAAGCTGCCGATGTCTCTCACTCTGCAGGGCCCATCCGTCTTGACTACCCAGTCGACTGCTGTAGCCTCTTTGGTAATATCTGTCCATTCTAGACAGGCTGCTCCCATTCTTCCCTCTATTGTGTTAGCTTTGCTGGCAATCCCGTCCATCGGT
The DNA here is from genome assembly GCA_024699735.1 of Posidonia australis. Classification (NCBI taxonomy): domain Eukaryota; kingdom Viridiplantae; phylum Streptophyta; class Magnoliopsida; order Alismatales; family Posidoniaceae; genus Posidonia; species Posidonia australis. Next base: position 19,072 of record JAMKQA010062452.1, read on the forward strand.
ACTGCTACCGATGGGAGCCCAGCCGTGCAAGCCCAGTACTTCTTGGCTCTCACCTAGAAGCTGTAAGGCATGACACTCTCGCTAGACTCCTCCTTGCTCCCAACATCTCCTCCCCCTGAGGTCTCACTGCCCTCAGCTTTGATGCTCCACTATACACCCATTGCACCGCCCCGATGTTGCCCTAGCTCCTCGCCAGTCAGGCGATGGGGTTGTCGATTCTGCATCCTTCACCTTCATCTCACGCTTCACAGCAAGCATCTTCTACACCTGGCGGCCAGTCCCTCGACATGGCAGGGGCGCAGCACTCCCTCGTTCTGCTTCCTGGACTCGTACTAGGACAGCAGCTACCGCCCGTAATCATCGCACCACTCACAGCACAGCATACTGCCTACCCTCCTTCCCTACATCAGACACAGGTTCCCCCATGCATCTCGCACCACACCACTCACCCGCACGGGTATGCCAGCCATCATGCTATGACACTAGGTGGTATAGTGGTGGATCAAGAGGGGCACCACGGTGTGACCCACACGGCATACGCGGTACCCACCCAAGCTGCGCCAGCCTCAACAACAGCGACCCTAGACACCCTCCTTTCCAAGATGGGCGATTTGGAAAGAGCACTTCGACAAGTGCAGGGTGGGGACCGCCAGTCTTTCCAGTTCCAAGACCTTTACTACTTTGCAGAGGCAACTCGCCCACCGAACTTCCAAGTCCCAGACTTTGAAAAATATATTGGAAAGGGCTGCCCCATTTCCCATGTGAGGGCATACTGCAGAGACCTCGCTCAACTCCAAGCGGACAAAAGTTTGTTGATCCGCTTATTCCAAAAGAGTCTCTCTAGCCCTACATTGAAGTGGTTCACTTTTTTAGACATGGTGACCATTCAGACTTGGAACGACCTAGCCAAAACATTCCTCGAACAGTATTCCTTCAACCTTGACCTAGTCCCCAAGAGGGAGGACTTCGCCACCACCAAGCAAAAGCCCTTCGAACCGTTTGGAAAGTACGTTGAGCGCTGGCAAGCCCTTGCCTCACAGCTCAAGGATAGACCCTCTAACGAGGAGTCTATCGAAATGATCATCTATGGGGCAAAACCAACCATAGGGGCTCTGCTTAGCATCCAGTCTATCACCACTTTCTCCTTTCTGATTAGAGCCGGCACCCGTGTGGAAAGCTCGCTACGAAGTGGCAGCTTCCCCACACTCACTGCGTTCGCCAAGTAGGCGACCACCTTTAGCCACAACGCCGGCACCAGCAACAGCAACAATAGCTCCACCTCCAGCTATCTGAAGAAAATGGATCCCTCAAAGAGCATCGTTGCATACCCTAGGTCCCCTTCTCTACCGGTGAATGCGGTGGGCCCGTCAGCTTAAAATCCGGTAGTTCATGCACCAGCACGTAGGGCCCCCCACACACCTCATATCGCTACCACTGCCGAGCCAGTGTATCCCGTAGCACCAGCAAGGCAAGGATAGTACCCCCCATAGGGAATGCCTTGACGACTCAACCGAGATTTCACCCCACTCGTCGAGCCGTTGAGTGCCATCCTTTTCAAGGTATAGTCGCTCCTCAGGTATCCGAATGTTCGCCCACTGTTGAATCCATTGCCGGCGTGGTATAAAGTGAATTTGTATTGCAGTTACCATCGGGCCTCGGGGCATTCGACGGATAACTGTTTCACTCTTCGGAATGCCATACAGGACCTCATTAATCACAAGATCATTGTTATTAACACTCAGGATGCAGGATTTGCACAAGCACCAACACCAGCACCAGCACTAGCACAGCCACACCCTAGTATTGTCAGTCAGCCTCTCCCTCAACACCCTCATCCGAGAGCGCTTGGGACCTCAGGGGTTCACTGCCTTTTCCCTTTTGGATCCGACTCTTCCTAGCCGGATCCGTCAGATCTTATCCATCTTGCCTCTGAACTATTCCTGTCTCAGTAGTATCTCTCCTTCATCTCCGATTCAGAGTCCCTTGTCGGCATGATTCGCCAGGTCGCTAGGACAGAGCATGCGGTCGCTTCACCTACCATGCAATCTTCCCCATCTCAGCCAATCTGCCTTGAAGCTAGACCTTAGCCAACTCCTGCCCAACCCATCCAGTTAGTGGCATACTCCACCATGCCTTCTACCAGCCAACCATTGGCCCGGCTAGAGTTGGCGGCTTGTACCCCCAAGTCATTAATCTGACTAGGGACACCCACCAAGTACCGTATGATTATGCCACAGAAATGTGTGCAGAAATCACGCGGTCTGGATGGGTGTACAAGCCCCCAACTCCAACCCCCAGGGCAAGCCACATAGTACAACCTCCACCTTAGTAAGCAAGCCAACCCCAAAGGCCTGCCACCGAAGAAATCACCTCTAAACCCTCCACCAGCACTGCCAATAAATCCCCAGATGATCTCACCTCCCAGCTCAAGAAGGTTAAAGCCAACATATCCATTTGGGACCTCATCCACACCATAGCAAAGCATCGAGAAGCCTTCCTCAAGGTATTCCAGGTGACCCATGTATCCCCAATCATTGAGCCCACAACCCTTGAGAACATGGTAGGCATGATGGCAATGCTGTGGGTTATCTCCTTCTCGTCCTAGGAGTTGCCCTTGGCGTGGACCAATCAAAACTAACTGCTATTCGTCACTGTGCAGTTCTAGAAGTTCCGCATCCCCTTGACACTGGTTGATAATGGCGCAGGTCTAAACATCTACCCCTTGCGCACCGCAAGCAAAATCAGATTCAAAGCCAAAGACATTACGCCAGTTGTCAAGGGGATGACGTCTTTTGACAACATGCACCACGATGCATTGAGGGTTTTGGTTATTCCTCTAACTGTTGGTCTGGCTCAGTTCGACGTCAAGTTCGACGTCGAGTTCTACGTTGTTGATCTCGAACCCACTTTCAATCTCTTGCTTGGGCGGCCTTGGTTGCACAAGCATCAAGTTATCCCGTCAACCCTGCACTACATGATCAAGTTCTGCTATGGCGATGACATAGTTGTTGTCATGGCAGAAAACTTTGAGAAGGACGGGGTTGATGCAGTCTCTTCGGTCGATTTGCAGACTATCCACTTTGATCCTAAGCCGTTGGACGTCCTTTGTCGTGTTAACCATTTTGAATCAATCAATTTTGTTCCGTAGTTCGAGCATGTTAGCTTCTTGTTTGTTCATAGCCACCATCAGTTGATGGTTGAGAACCTTTGTCACCAATGGGGATACGAGAAGAGAGCACCGCTAGGGTGATACGATCAAGGGATCACGGAGCCCATTGAGGCAGAGGAAGGAAGAGATCGCGAAGGACTCGGATACCAAGGACCACGAGGAGGTGCGTATAGGCATCGAAGGTTGTTTGTCCCTCGGGATTTGATAACTTCGTTAGTGCAGGTGTGATGGACCAGAACAGGAATCCATCCCCAATCATTGTAGTGCAGCAGCAACAGAGTCCAAGAAAAAACATCGAGTGGGTCTGCATTGACAACTATTACATAGACGAAGATACCTTGAGCACAGTTGAGCCAGACCCCGTAGGCAGAACAAAGCAGCGACAGGCAGCAGTCCCACCATCTCCTCATCTAGCTTTGCCACCCCCAGCAGCATCACAGTCATAGTAGCAGTATCACAGCCACAGTCAGTCACATCAACAGTATCACAACCACAGTCAATCACAGCAGCAGTATCACAACCAATCACAGCAGCAGCAATATCACAACCACAGTTAGTCACAGCAGCAATATCACAGCCACAGTCAGCACAACAACAGTATCACAGCCAGTCACAATCACAGTAGCATCAGTACCACAGTCACAACCAGTCACAGTCACGGCAGCAGCAGAGCCACAACCAGTTTCAATCACAGCAGTACCCCAAGCACAGTCAGCTTCAGTCATAGTTGTAGTGGCCCAGATGTAGCAGTACAGTGGCAATAATGTCCTGGCCCTTCCTGATCCCAGACCTCTAGTGCAATCAGAGTCTTGCGCCAATTATGTCGACTTTGCCTCCGATGAGGAGGAGTGTGCAGCCGTAGAGGCCCGTGTATGCACAGTGCTCAATGACGTGGAAGTGCTATTCTAGGAACAACTGACGTCTTGGTAGAAGACGTAGTTGATGAGAACAGGAAGAGGAAAGGAAAGGCAGTAGCATCAGAGCCAAAGCTCGCCCCGCCCCAGAATCATCAGAGTCATTTAACAATTATGGTTCTAGAGGAGGGCAGAACAGTCAAGACTAGACTAGAGGAGATGATCTTCGAGCAGCCGGGAGGCCGGTCTAGGTGGTATGTGTAGCACAAGCCTCGCCTTAAGATAGGTGAGGGGCAAAAAAAAATGCCTTGAGGTAGGCTCCTCAGAGAGCCCACGGAGCAACCCCTAGAGCGGTCACCAACCAGATGACTGTCAAGGGGGGATTATTGTAAGTAGTACCGAAAACCCCAAAAAATCAGAAAAAATGCAAAAAAACAAAAATATTAGAAGTACTGTAGAAGGAGGAGAAGAATAGGCCAGCACCACAGTAGAGCAGAAGAGCATAGGATTAGAGCTCACTTAGTGCAGTTAGAAAGGTACCAGAGTCAGTGTGACCCTCCTCAAGTGCAAACTGGGGCAGGAGTTGGAGCAGATCCTTTCATTTGATGTCACTGCCTCTGTATTCCAAGAGGAGTTGTTATCAGAGCTAATAGCATACGGGGAGGAGGATGACACGGACGTTGATGATCCAGAAGATGCGCCAGAATCCCATCCTCATGATGACGATCCAGAAGGACCAAATTTGCACGTCGAGGAGGATACGGAGGTGGTGAACATCAGTGCACCAGGCGATGTTAAGGAGGTCTGAATCAGTGCTAGATTGTCACCACAGGCAAGGGCAGATTTCATCACATTTTTGAAGGAGTTTAGTGATGTTTTTACCTGGAGTTATGATGGCAGACACCAAGCCAGTCAAGCAGAAACTCAAAAGATGGCGCCTGCAGTGGCTTCTCAAATTAAACGATGAAATCATGAAGCAACACCAGGTTAAATTCCTAAAGGTCGTCCTATACCAAGAATGGCTGGCCAATGTAGTTCAAATGCCGAAAAAGGACGGATGGATTCGCATGTGCATTGACTATAGAGACATCAACAAAGCAAGCCCGAAGGATGATTTCCCACTACCTGACATCGATGTACTGGTGGATAACACAGCAGGGCACAAAATGTTATCATTTATGGACAGCTTTTCAGGCTACAATTAGATTAGAATGGCAGAAGAGGTTATGGAGAAAACATCATTCATCACCCCTTGGGGGGTCTTTTGCTATAGAGTGATGCCATTCGGACTCAAGAATACCAACGCTATGTACTAGAGAGCAATGACAACACTTTTTCATGATCTCATGCACCAGGACATTGAGGTGTACGTAGACGACATGATTGCCAAATCCAAAGAGTCCGATGACCATCTTGCCTGCTTGAGAAAGTTGTTTGACCGCCTGGGGAAGTTTAAGCTCCGGTTAAATCGCAGCAAATGCCTGTTTGGCATGACATCAGGAATACTCTTGGGGTATATAGTCAGCCAAAGGGGAATTGAGGTCAACCCCAATAAAGCCAAAGAGATCATTGATATGCCACCTCCAGCCACAGAGAAAGAGGTCCAAGGTTTGCTCGGGCGCCTATAGTACATCAACCGATTCATCACCCAGCTCACTCCCATATGTGAGCCAATCTTCTAGCTCCTAAGGAAAAATGCGCAGATTACGTGGAGTGCAGAGTGCCAGGCTGCCTTCGATAAGATCAAACTAATGATGGCCAGGCCACTAATCCTGGTTCCCCCGATGCTGAGACGACCACTCCTCTTATACTTATCAGTTACATAGCACTCCATGGGTGCTGCATTGGGTCAACACGATGAGATAGGCTGAAAGGAAAGGGCAGTGTACTACTTGATCAAGAAGTTCAATGATTGAAGCTAGGTATCCCACCATTCAAAAAAGTTTGCTTATCCTTGATCTGGGCCACCCAACGCCTGCGGCACTATATGATTGTGTATCCAGTTTTGCTGTTATGCCGACAGACCCGATGAAGTACTTACTCCAGAAACCAGCACTGGTAGGTAGATGTGTCAAGTGGTAGGTTTTGTTATCCCAATACAACATCACCTTTGTGACGTAGAAATCAGTAAAGGGGTAGGCCCTAGTAGATCACCTGGCTGACTTGCCTTTGCCGGAGTAGCAACCCCTATAGACCCAATTTCTCGACGAGGACATATTATTCGCCATGGATGATTCGGGACTCAAGGAGTTAGATGACCAGAAGTGATGGCGTCTTTACTTTGACGGGGCAGTAAACAAGAGAGGCCAGGGTATCGAGGCAGTGCTGGTGACCCCCTAAGGACAGCTCATTTCGTTTTCCAAGAAGTTGTCGTTCTAGTGCACCAATAACGAGGTGGAATATGAAGCATGCATTCTTGGCCTATAGGCTACATTGGAGCATGGGGTACAGGAACTGCAAGTCCACGGCGACACCTTGTTGATCATATCCTAGGTGAATGGGAGTTGGAAGACAAAAGACCCAAAGCTGGTGCCATACCACTCATACCTCTTGAAGCTCATGACAAAATTCGAGGACATTTCCTTCTCCTTTATGAACAGAGCCAGGAATACATACGCAGACGCTTTGGCAACTTTGGCGTCGTGGTAGTCCATACTAGACAATCATGTGGTGAATGTGTCGGTGACCCAAGTGGACTATCTTGTGTACTGAATGAGCATCGAAGAGGTCGATCCACTCGAAGAGCTTCCCTGGTACCACGACGTCAAAGCTTTCTTGCAAACTGGGAACCTCCCGCCTAATACCCCTACCATCGATAGCAAGACCATGCAGCGAATTGCGTCAAAGTATGTCCTTGGAGGTGGCCATTTGTACAGAAGGTCCTACAACCAGATGCTGTTAAGGTGTGTAGACCAGAAGGAGGTCGATACCCTGATGCTACATATTCATGCTGGAGTGTGCGGCCTACATATGAATGGGATCCTGTTGGCCAAAAAGATCATGTTGCAAAGCTACTACTAGTTGACCATGGAGGCGGATTGTTGTCATTTCGTCCGAAAGTGCCACAACTGCCAGATCCACGGCAACTTAATCCATGCTCCTCCTCATCAACTACATAATATGTCTACGCCTTGGCCTTTCTAGACATGGGGTATTGAAGTCATTGGAGCCATTCACCCAACAGCCTCCAATGGACATCACTTCATCATGGTAGCAATTGACTACTTCACCAAGTGGGTAGAAGCAGGTTCCTACAAGGCTGTCACCAGCGTGGCTATAGAGAAGTTTATTTGGAATAATATTGTAGCCTGGTATGGGGTTCCTCACGCCCTCATCTCTGACAATGGGAAGAACATTGTGGCCAGGAGGGTGGAGGACTTCTTACAGAGCCTTCACATCAAGCATCACAGATCCTCCCTATACCACCCATAGATGAATGGCGTCGTAGAGTCTGCCAACAAGAGCCTTACCAAGATCCTGAAGATGATGGCAAAAACTCACCGGGATTGGCATGATCAACTCCCCTACGCATTGTGGGCCTACAGGACATCCATCTAGACTTCTACAAGGGCGACCCCATACTCTTTGGTCTATGTGATGGAGGCAGTTCTCCCCGTTGAAGTAGAGATTTCATCGCTCAGGATCCTGAGGGAAGCAGAGTTAGAGGAGGCAGAATGGGTTAAAGATCGGTGCATACAACTAAACCTGATAGATGAGTGTAGATTGCAGGCCTTGCACCATGCTTAATGCTACCAGAAATGCATGGTCAGGTCTTATCAGAAGAAAGTCTGACCTAGAAGCCTGGCACCCGATGACTTGGTTCTGCGAGCAATCCATCTGCCCAATACTCGTAGAAAGTTCCAACCCAATTGGCAAGGACCCTTCGTCTTCAAGCAGGCTTTCTATGGAGGAGCTGTGATCTTGGAGGATATGGACCACATCGAGCAATTTCAGCCAGTCAACACCTGCTACCTGAAGAGATACTGCTAGTGACTGGGTCGCAACATTGAGCAAAGTCCTACCCCTTTGTATCCCAACACCCCACATCATTGCATTCTGCGTTTGTATTCTGCATCCTGGCATTTGTTCATTTTGTCGCATTGTACTCACACCGAGTTATTATAGCACACATTCCTGCATTCGCACAACACATACACTCAACATTCATGTTTCAAATTCTCACATCAGCATACATGCGCATTCACCATCTACATTTTTGCTGGATGATGAAATCGAAAAAGCTTAGCCTACCTTGGGAAAAGGTTCTCACCTCCCAAAGAATTCTATTCGGATCATCTAGCAAGTGAGGAAGACTCCCCCCCATCATGTGCAGGACAAAGTTTTCAAACTCTCCAAGGACCCACACCACCAATAGGGAGATAAAATGCTAGGGTGTGAGCAATAGTGAGCAAAAAAAGTCATAATGCATAGAGGGCTCAAATGAAATGAGAAGACAAAAGTCGAAGATAGAAGTCAGCCTTAGAGAGAGGTGTTTGAGCCGACTTTACCCCCACTATACCCTGGGGAGGAGTTGGAGCATACGCCTGAGCCACTACGCCATTGAAGGACTAGCCCCCCTTCTTAGTAAAAGCCTCCCACCTTGGCGTTCATTACCCCCAACAGGAGTAGAGTGAGCCCACACACCTATGAGGGAGCAAAACAAAAGTCGATAATATAAAAAAGTAGGTGTGGGACACAGAGAGTTTGGTGTGAAGTCCTAGCCATGTCACCATTTGAACACTCAGCATCCAGTTATCCATCATTTCAGTAACCACTGTCTTAGCACAACTGCCCCGCCACCCGGACTGCCACCCGTCAGTTAGAGATCCAGATAGAGTCATTTAGGGAACAAGGTCCTCCCATTACCTTTTGGGTAGACATCAAAGCTTTCCTAATGCTGAGGGTCCTGCATAACTAAGTAAGCACAGTCCATGCATCTGTATCTACATTTTTCCCTCCATCGTCATGATCACGGGATAGGACTTTGCCTAGTCATCAGCCAGGGGCATGTCAGCTGCCCTCTTGGATGACATCAGTAGCCCATGTCCTGTACTAGGGGCATGTCAGCTGCCCATATGATTCACCTCCAGCCAGGGGCATGTCAACTGCCCACATGGTGGACTTTAGTAGAGCATCCATAGCTAGTGGTATGCCAGCTGCGTTTTTGCAAGTAGGCGCTTTACTAGGTATTTTAGGCCATGTGTTCGGTGCAGATTGGCAGCTCCACATAGAAGGTCAGTGAAGGGATTGGATAGAGGCAGATCATTGAGCCCCACAGCACTCCTGACTGAGACTCCGAAAACCAGGGAACTTCAGCAAGGACCCCACGTCTAGGAGCCACATGGCAGTAGTGCGTCGAACATGCGTGATTGTGCTAGGGGCATCAGTGGCCAACTTGCAGTAGAATGCACCCCTGCAATACCGATGTAGGAGCCAGACCCGACCAGTCAAGATAATGTATCTAATCTACGTCCTCAAATGGAGTAGATGTTTCGGTCGGTCCCAATAACACATGGGAGCTATCTAAAGAAGCTAGTCATAGAAGGAAATAAAAGGGCACACAGTGAAAGAGCTTAAGTTCTTCATTCAAATTCAAGTTGAAGAATTCAAGCATTGAAAGAAATTACAGAAATGTGCTACATATGCTCGAACCAGCTTTCCCCTCCAGCTTGGGGCCTCTTCGAGCTACTAGCATTGTTGAATAGAGGAGCGCCATGAGCTACTTCGCTGATTGGCTAGTCCACCTGTGTATATTCCTAATATGCCTTAGAGCAGCCTGTGCCTCTCACCAGAGTTAGATTGCTGGAGCTCACACCAGTTAGTAGCAGACGAGCCAACTTAGTAATCATGGCAGTCGAATTCTAAGGATACAGCGGAACATGGCAGGCATGGGAGACTGTTCAAAAGCATCCTGGCAGAAACCAAACTGGCACAGGACACGAACAGGGTGATACTCCACTCCTCCAATCATGCTAGGGAGAACGACCAACCTCATGTTAGTATCATTGAAGAACGCAGTGAAAGGCTCCACAGTTGATGGTACGATCTGCCAGGTGATCAGACTCCTGGACAGCCCCTCCAGCTTTTCATAGAACTCTCGTACTCCTGTGATGGTTCGAGAATGCTTGTTTTGGAGGTAGGCCTCAAATGCTGGTCTTTGGGGGCGTAGGACCTCGACCCCCATGTGAGCCGCCAGCTACACCTGTCCAAGCATTAAGTCAGTATACAAATATGCCAATAGTAGCAGAATTCATAATTACATGCACTAATGCACCACAGCCAAAGAAGTGGCGACACCGGTGGAGAGCACATCCAGTCCCTGGTAAGTCTCAGCCAGGATCACGGGAGCCAGATCTATTTGTTTGCTCACCACGACCAAAGCGACCTCAGCTACCTTGATTTCTACACTCATCCGACCATGATTGAATATGAGTTCCCCAAGAAAATGGAGGACAAAGCCTCTTAGCCAAAGGTCATCACCCAGCACAGAGTGCCTCATGACCACTTCATCAAGGAAGTCCAAGCACAGCATGGGTTCAGAGCCGTCTGTACAGATTAAGCACCTCTACATTCTGTAGTGCTCAAGCCTGTTAGCTAAGAAAGGACGGATGCATACCCGTCCCGGCACATAAAGACTGAGGGCCCTAGCAGTCGTGATAGGCCACAGCTCCGCATGGTTTCATCCAATGTGACAGTTAGCTCCTCACGGCCAAACCAGAATACATGGTGGGCTGGTTTCCAGAATCTAGACACATCACTTAGGAGATATCGGTTTACCTCGATATCCCTGATCTGCAAGAGACGCTTGGAGATTCCCTAATACCGCAGTCTCTCTTGGTCGTTGTTGAAAAAGCATGCTGATCCAACACCTCAGCAGATCCGAGCAGTGGGGAGGAGTAACCATTGTCGGGAAGCCCTGGAGAATCCACAAGAAAAACCATGTCAAGGACCCATGTCTTGCAACCTTCCCACCTTGCCATGGAGGCCTTACCATGTCACCCAAGAGAGGAGCACCAGTCACTGGAGGAGAGAGGCCTAGCGAGGCAGAGTCCTAGCCGCCGGCGGAAGGAGGCGTTGTCGGAGGAAGAGGTCGTCGATGGGAAGGAAAGAGTAGACCACGGAGGAGCCTGGACCGAGGGAGTGTGAGAGATGCACCCCCCTCATTCAGCCAGGGTCAGCCTTTAAAAGGAGGGAGAAGAGCTCGTGAGCACCCGAAGGACGACGACCCGTGATTGTGTCAAAGGTCACACACGTCGCGGTTGTGCGCTGGACATGCGCGTGTTTATTAGGAAATTTGGGCCCTGTGACAGAGGCACTAATGGGACGCGCGTGCCACTTGCGCGTGTCCACCAGGGAGTTTGCTCCTTCAAACCTGAGGTGCCAAGGGATAGTGCGTGCCATTTGCGCATGTCCACCAGGGACTTAAAGCTTCATCGGAGCTGCGTTGTTGAGACGTGTGTGCCACAAGCGTGTGTTGCACAAGACTCGTTAACTAAGCCATTGTTGTTCTCAGAGCTCGCCTAACTGGCACAAAGGTATTGAGGACCAGCTACATACACAAAGCACAAGAGCCAAACAACTAAAAGCAAGCAATTTGAAAAGCATTCACCTAGAAGTAGTCACTTAAAGAACAATTCAAGTTTACAAAATCCAGGTTGACAATCAAAATGTTTAAAGATACAAAGATAGAGATACAATTATTTAGCAGATCAATCCCAAGCTTCGTCTTCACTCTCATCTAGTTCCCACCCCTTAGAAGCACAAGCAGAGCGACGTTCCCCTTTGCGCCAGAGCCGTCGGGCAATCGCAGCTGAGGCCGCTCGAGCACGGGAGGGAGTAGAAGTGGAGGCGCCCATCAAGTCCCCTATAGCAGAGGTGTCTTCCTCAAGGTCAGGGTCAGCCTTGTCAGCGTTGCTCCCAATGACGACGTCCTCCAGCTGGTATCCTTGTGATGAGAGGGTCAGTCATGTATACAAAATGCAGTAAACACAGAGAAAGGAAAGTGCTTACCTCCCCGCGGGCTTCTTGCCAGGCTTGTTAGAAATAAAGAAGCTACGGTCAAAACATTCAAATATGAATAGTTGAGAATTAAAAGGAGAAGGGGAAGAATTCATTACCTTAGCCCACCGCATCCGAGCATAGAAGTCACTCAGCCTGCCCTCGAACCGCTGAAACAGAAGCAACAATCAATGTCAGAACAGCCAGAATTCTGAGATCGGTTTATGCCACAAGCAGTAAGTAGGAACTTACCTCGACCTAGTTCTCTGAGAACCACATATCCCGCTGCTATTCCCGGAGCTCCTCCACGAAGTGGTACGGCTTGCAGGCCCGCTCGTACCACTCCTGGTACTCGTCATAGCTAGCAGGGTGGAGGATATACTAGCTTTGGTCAACCATGATTTCAGTAGCGATGGAGCGAGCTCGCACGCAGGTGGTGGCTCGGGGTACCATCTAAACAGGAGGTGGGAGTGGAATGCCAAACGTTAGGGAGGTAGGATGCAGATTTCTTGAAACAGAAGAACTTCATCTACTTCCAGCAGTAGGTCCGAGCGAAGTTCAAAGACTCCTAGTCCATCCTAGTGTACCGCTCAAACGGCATCAGCTCGACCTGTACAACGCAAAATAGAACACAAGTCTGTCCAGCAGGGTACTAGAAAATAGGGGAAGCAGTAAGCCAAGGGATAGTTTGCAAACTCACATCATGGATTGACAGGAGGTCCAGGAGATAGCATTACGATTCATAGCTGTATACCCCAACTTCTGTACGATGGTCCAACTTGCACCACTGTCAAGGGAGCAAGAGAAGTCTAGGGCGAAGGCGGAAGAAATAGTGTCCCCACATGCAGTGCTCCATCCACCAATACTACAGATACAAAAGAATATGTTAGGACTTAATCATACTGCTAAACTGAAGAAGATGACACAGGGAATTACCATCAGTAGTGGGTAGAGCCCCACGTGGGACCTTTGATTGCTCTTCACGACGTTGTCTAGGCTGTAGAGCATATAGGTATAATTGGCGCCTCCCCAGTCATACCAGTCTAGGTGGTCCGGGTCAACATGGTAAAACAGCTAGTCCGTCGAAATGCAATACCCAAAGGTGTCGCAGAACATGAGGGCCATCAGCACCATCAGGAAGTGGCGTAGCACGAACTCCGTCTCCCTCAATCCTGATGCTGGATCTTGCCAGAACAGGTTCTACTCTCTGATCTAGCTGTAGCAAAGGTAGTGTGTAGATAGGGTTAGCAGTAGACACTCACCGCCTAGGCGCTTAGTAACCTTGGCAAAGCCCAAAGTGGCCTTGCCAACTATAGGCTACTTCCCGAAGCAGAAGCCCGTCAGCAGCGCCATGTGCTCCAGTAGGATCGTCATCTCACCGAAGGAAAGATGGAAGGTGTGAGATTCATGTCGCCATCGCTCCGCAAGCGCCTGGAAACGTTGTAGTGCTTGTAAACAGCCTGGAAGAGTAGGAGACTCCCGAACGGCGTGCGGTGCAGCAAGAACTCCTTAAAAAAGCTGGGGAGCTGCTTGAAATGCTCCAACATCAATGTCTAGAGACACTGCATGACCCGCCCGGTATCACCAACCTGAGGAGCAAAGAAAGGCAGAGTCAGAAATTAGTAAACCATGCAAATCTATTCAGAACAGGACAATGCTTACCTCAAAGCCATCGCGGTTTCTAATGTGGTTCTCATCCAACAACCGACCCTCGAAATTCCCAGATTCCTGCTAAAAGAAATTTTGTTCAATAAACATAAAGTATGCACAAAGGAAAGACCAGAGTAGGTGGAGTTTTGGGCTTTCCTACATCTTTAGGGATGTTGGGCATCACCTCCTCCAATGCCTAGGAGTTAGAAGCAGCCTCAGATCGCGAATTGGACCCACGACCCTGAGCTTGCAAACCAGAAGGTGCCCTAAATCGTGAGCTAGACCCGTGACCATGGGCTCGCGAGCTGGTTGCAGCCCCACTCGCTTGGGTCACCTCAAACTCAAACTCAGAATCAGACTGCAACGCAAGATCATGATTAAATGGGCATGTTATCAAGACAAGGTTGTGGTAGACCGTTGCATCAAAACACAAGTAGTCAGAGTAATCAAAGGCAGTAAAAAAAGAAACTAACCAGATTTTTTATCCGAGGACCCAACATTAAATTGTGGGAGAGGCTTGGTGGTTTTTACTGTGTCATGCAATCAGGCATGTTGGAACATTTTCTTTAAGCATGTATGGTATTTTTCAGTATTTATTCAAGCGTGGCAATGTGGTCATCCAAGCAAGTATAACATCATTTTCTATAAGTGTGTGTGAGCAGGATAGGGCAACAACGGCCTGTGAGCGCCGGCACGACCACTGTCCGACGACCTCCAGCTCGATCTCCACCCAACCACCACTCATCCCATCGCTCCTCCCCGTGGTTGGGCAGCTACCATACACCAGCCCGTCCCACGACTGCTGACCATATGCCAGTCAGCAGGGGAGCACTGGTGGCTCGACAGAGAGAGGGAAAGGAGAGTGGTTGTGCAATAGAGCACAGGGAGAAGAGGGGAGCACGAAGCAAGCTAACAAAGCCCAAGAGACAAATGAAAGGAGCATACCATTTCCACTCCTCTTCGCGCCGTCGACACCTCCTCACCGGAGCCCTTGCCCACATAGTACCGTTGGAACTCACCATCGCTCCTCCTCGTGCTGGTCACGTGCACCAAGCCTTCACAAAAGCCTACAGCACCCGATCCTCATGCCCACTATGCTCGAGCCTTACGAGAACCCATGCGCCGCCACCACTCGGCCACTGTCCAACCCTAGCCGCCGTTCGCGATGGGAAGAGGGAGTGGAAGATGAGGAGATGGAGAAGGAGGAGGGGTGGCTCGTTGGAGTTGTTGGAAATTTAAATGAATGTTGTTTTGTTTTGTAAATAGAAGAAGGCATGCAAAGTTTGCAGAAGAAGAGCAACCGCCATGTAGGAGCAACTGCCAGTTGGTCGTGTGAGTTTTGAAAATTTTTCTCTAGCCCCTTGGCAATTTTTCGTAAAACTTTGGATGAAATTGCAATTTACCTTGTGAAGGGCAGAACCATCCCTCAAAAAGTTGGAAGACCCAGAAAGGCCTGCGCAGCCTCCAAGACTCCAGTCAAGGTTTCAGGGATAGGATGTGCCGCCCGGATCGTCCTCGGCAGTCAGTTTTGTAGATTTTTACAATAGTTTCTAGAAATTGCTAACAAGTCTCTAGACTTCTTCAAATGCCATAAAGTTTTCTCTTATCAGGGTCCACCTACTAGAAAAAAATCCAATGAATTCAGTTTAGCATCAGGCTATCCATTGCTTTGGAAAATTCTTGAATGAATCAAAATTGGAAATTTTGTGAAAAGGCCCCTATATTTTCTATATTTACCTGGGGCTCAGCCCATGCAATCGGAAGTGGTGAGAATACTTTGGGTGTATAGCCAGAGCATGAACATCACCAGTGGAATAGTAGTTTGAGTTCAGAGGACAGTCTAGGGAAAATTTATAGAAAAGCCCCTACCAATTTCGAACTTGCAAGAGGGTCCTGCCTATCACCAGAACAGATTGTCTACCAAATATGACTTCCTTTGGGAGATTAGAAATGCCCAATTACACCAGAATCTAGCTTATGCTCGATTATTTTCAGAACTCGATGGCTCGAGGCAAAATTGCCATTTTACCCCTGTCAGCGTGTGGAGGAATTTTGATCCTTGATCATCTGCTAGAGGCTCTCGCATACCCTAAGATAGTTCGTAGAGGCACCCTTCAGAGTAGAGTCAACTACGTGCAGAATTCAGTGGAATCTGGCAGATTACAGATTTACCCTTGCCTTGCCGAAGTGCGGAGATCACCCCGAGCAAGGCAGCATCAGACCAGCAGCTTGTTTTCTCTTTCCTGGCGGTTCCCACTTGTTGCTTGTATCTTAGTAATGACTCGGTTCACTCTTTCTTGGTGGTTCCCAGCCGTCGCCTGTATCCTGGTAACGACTTGATTCACTCTTTCCTAGCGGTTCCTAGCTGTTGCCTGTATCCTTGTAACGATTCGGTTCACTCTTTCATGGAGGTTCCCAGTTGCTGCCTATATCTTGGTAATGACTCGGTTCACTCTCTCTTGGCGGTTCCCAGCCATTGCCTGTATCCTAGCAACGACTCAGTTCACTTCCTGTCCACTCCTAGCCAACCTGTCTGTACACCGACAGTGACTAGGTTCTATCCTTTCTCTCTTTATTGGCCTGGCAAGTCCGATAACTTGCCAACTCTCCCCTTTCTGTCTGCTCCTAGTCAACCTGTCTGTACACCGACAGTGACTAGGATCTATCCTTTCTCTCTTTGTCAGCCTGGCAAGTCCGACAACTTGTCAGCTCTCCCCTTTCTGTCCACTCCTAGCCAACCTGTCTGTACACCGACAGTGACTAGGTTCTATCCTTTCTCTCTTTGTCGGCCCGGTAAGTCCAATAACTTGACAGCTCTCCCATTTCTGTCCACTCCTAGTTGATCTGTCTGTACACCGATAGTGACTAGGTTCTATCGTGTTCCTTTCTGTCGGCCTGTTGAGTCCGATATCTTGTCGTCCCTTAGGACCCCGTTTAGGCGAACAGGACCTAGGATGCCTCCATTCTTTTGGGCTGGTACCCCCAAATACTCGGATGACTTCCGTCACCAGTCACCTTCCGGTCAGCAAGCCCGTTAGCCTTGCCACACCCCTCTTCTTCTCAGGTTGATAATCGAAACTGTCCGGTGGTGAGTCTATCAACTCATCAAGCATCACAACATCCATTTGCATCTGCATATACCAACTAGCATCTACAAAGCGCATGCATTGTAATCAGGCATATTCCACATCATCAGCATATCACATGTTTGCAATGCACACTTCATCGGTATCCACTTACAACATAGTAGCACTTTAGCATTAGCAACACATACACCGGCATCCGCGTCACTCAAAAACATGCGCATACCTGCCTGGCTCCAACACACGATCACTTCAACATACTAGAGGGACACCACCTACATTAGCATCTACACCTAGGCATGCGAGTCACGACCTTCAGTGCATCCACATGAAAAGAGGCTTATGGCCAATAGCAAGTCTCTTTCCTATTTGACCAAGACGAGGTGTCTTCTCTCAACCTTAAGCAGTGGTCTTGTTACCCTTGACCTTGCTCAAGGAGGGGCATCTGTAGAGAACCCAGTTTTTGGCCAATGTTGGCAGACGAACCCGGTAGAGAGCGCAACTGGACGGCTGACCTGGATTTCCCCAATTCCCCAACCAAGACCATGAACCTAAACCAACCCAGAAAACCCCTAGTTCCTCTGAACTCCTTTCATCCAACTAAGCCCAAAACCAAAAACCCAGCCCGTGTGCTCTGGCCAAATGACACGTGCGGCCCAAGCACGCGTCAGGGCCAGGGTAGCATTGTGGGCACTGCCTGACTGTCTCTTTCGTTGTACGACCTCGTACCACGTATGTGCGACGTCATGCATGCAATGTCGACTTGTCTCCCGACGTGCCTGACATCTCTCAGCCTTCCCATGCTCTGTCACCAGCCTCCCACGCCCTGCATAGCTTCTGCCGTCATGCAAGGCCTACAGCGGCGCCGGCGAGCCTTCCCCT